>PVHP010038853.1:0-16570 GCA_004024765.1 Zapus hudsonius | reverse complement strand
AGTAGATGAAAATATGAGCAGAGGCCCTTAGGACTCTAACCTGGTATTACTCCTGGAATTAATGTTTAGTATTAGCTAATTCATGTTTTTGATAACTTTCTGGAGTATAGTTGTTGTCAATAATGGGGACTGAGTATGCACACCTTCAAGAACCAAATATTCATAAGTGAAATATTAACTGAAGTTTCCACTTCTCTGTCTGCATACTTAAGGAGTTGGTAGTTGCCAGTGATGCCCATATTCAGCCAAGGAGCATTTAGTTATATATTTTAGTCTATTTTTGTCTGATTGATGATTTGTACATCACTTTAGGTAAATTAACTCCCATTGTTGAAGTCCAGTGATTTATCAATCACCCTTCAAAGAATTATGGGTGAAATGGATTGTAATGCAAGTTGAATAAATGACCAAAAAATGACTTTATACAGTCAACTCACAAATTCAATTATAGTATGAACATTTGGTTAATGTTTTACTAAGATGCAAATAAGTAACACATTTATGAACTTTGATATATTTGCTCTTCCACCCCTATATAAAATGAAAAAGACATATTATGTGATGTATAAACTCAAAATCATTGGAAGAAATGTGTGATATCTTTGATTCTAAATTGATATACTTACTACTTCTGGGTATCAATAAATGATGACTGTGCATGTGCATCATTTGCAAATATGTTGGCAATAAAAATTTTTTTGTTGATCAGATATGTATCAGCTACTTTTTATTGCTGGAAGAAAATCTGATTAGAAGCAACTTAGCCAAGAGAGCTTCTTTTGTCTTACAGCTCCAGAGGGTAGATCTAGTCCATCACGGCAGAAACAGCATTGGCAAGGAGGAAGCATAGAGAGAAGCACAGGCGAGGCCAGGCCTTCCCCCAGTGGCCACTTCTCCAGTAAGGCTCACCTCCTGAAGGTTCCAGCCTTCTCAAGCAGTTCCACCAACTGTGGGTAATCATTCAAACCCATGAGCCTCTGGGTGGGGGACATTTTATATTCAAACCAACACAGGGTTAGAAGACTTGAAATAATATGGTATTGTATTTGAAGAAGAAAAATCATAAAACATTTCCTGTTTATTCAGCTAAACATGATCTGTTACTTTATGTCTTAAGTATCCATCAAATAACAAAAAAACTCATCACAGTCTTCAATTCTTAAACTTTTCAGACATTAGTCCTGATACTGGTGAGATCTCTCAGGAATTATTTTTCCCCTTTGTAGTTCTTGCTAATTTGGAATTCAGTACATCAGTCCCAAATTCCAATCACAGTTAAACCATAATATCTCATCTCTGTGTGTATATGTATAGAGAAAAGAAAACAGGAAAAATCATTTTTTTTTCAAGTTTGTTGGGTAGAAATTATATACTTTCAAAGCACTGGTCAAAACTAATTTAGCAAAACATAGAACACAAACTAGTAGTTTGTTTCAAACTTGGCAAGAAAAATCTAAAGGCTTCAAGAGTTGCCCTGATAACTCCATGTAGGATATTTACATAGAATGATGTGAAATGGATTTTCATATTTTAACTACTTAAGGGAGTCCATGCAGGATGTGGACTTTATGTTCTGTCTTTCTCCATTAGCTGAGGTGTCTGTTGTTATACCAGTAGTTTTTTTTGTTTTGTTTTGTTTTTTGTCTACAATAGATTTCTAATATATTTTGAAGCAGCAGGGACTCATATCTACAACTTTCATAACATTTGCTTAATGTTTCTTTGACTACTCATATTTTAGGTTGCATATAATTTTGAGGATAACTCATTTCAGTGAAAAATTGCAATGTAATTTTGTAAGAAATGCATTGGATAGTATAGACTTTTTTATAATATTAATTCTAAACTATGAGCATAGTTGATCTTTTCTGTTTTCAGAAAGAAAACAAGGTTATTGTGTATACTACAAGGGACAGAAGGCTGAATGAGTATTTCATTTCTTCAGTATTTTATGATATACAGTATACAAATTTCTAAGTAGTATATTATTATTCTGTTATAAACCAAGTAACTTTCTATTGTGATTATCAGGTGTTTTTTTTGTCAGTTTGTTAATATGTTGCATTACATTTATGGACAGATGTATACAGAGCCATTTTTTTTCTGGAATAAATCTCCAGTTGATCTTGGTGGGCGCTCTTATTCATGTTTGTGCGAATATAGTTCTCTACTGTTTTAGAACATTTTTTGCATCTATGTTCATCAGGAATGTTGGCTGTAGTGTCTTACATAGTTTAATTTAGAAGTCTGAGTAATTCTGGCCTCATTTGAAAAAAATTCCTTTTGTCATAGTCAGCCACACACTGCTAGGATGAATCTTTAAACCAGGCACAATTCAGGGGAGGAAAGTATTTATTGAAACTATAGATCGAGGGGAAGTTCTGTGACAGCAAAAGAGGTTGGCCCTCTTTCACAGATCTTGGCAAAAAGAAAAACCCATCACCTACACCACACACAGAGAACAGCAAACAGGCAGGAGGGCCAAGGAGAGAATTTCTTCCCCTTATATAGCCTTAGGGTGGGGCCTTACAAAGTTTCCCAGACTTAATGGCTTCCTGAGTCTGGAATTTTCTTCCTGCATGGCCCACATAGGAAAGGATGTTTACTTCCAGCTTCTTTGAGCTTCTTTGCATCCTGCCCCTTGCTGAGAAGCTGCCTTCCTGTAAAAATCCTCAAAGACCCACCCAAGATAATTAAAAAGACCCAAGTTGACAAGAAAACCTAACCATCACACTTTTCTCTTAATTTTTTTTTAAAGCATTTGAGAAGTTCTTGTTCTTTAAACTCTTGATAGAATTAACCAATGAAGCTTTCATTATTGAGCCTTTCTATTAGGGGAGATTTTTTTTCAAAAATGGTAATTCAATGTCTTCTTATTTTTAACCTTTCTCTTTCTCCATGAGTGAGGTTTGTGGTAACAGATATGGTTGTGTGTGTCTGTGTGTGTGTGTGTGTGTGTGTGTGTGTGTGTGTGTGTGAAATAGATGTCTCAGCATCCATAGTTTCAATAGTTTTGCCTTCTATGTGTTTCCCCCTAGGCATTGGAAGTCCACCTCTTTTTATATAAGAGAACAATTTAGCTTTTTAAATTCCTTTATCCAAATGTTCTTATCAAGCCCTATGTTCTATAAAGACACTTCAGTTATTAATGATGACTTTCCTTAGGAAGCCACACAGGTTTACAAAATACAACTAGACTTTACCTGTTGGTTATTTTCATAATTATTTTGTGTCTATAATTTTCCTCCAATCAGGAAAATATTTAGCTAGTCAATGCTTTAAATTTTAATTATGATTTTCTCAGAATGCATCTGTTATAATGTGACTTAAGAAGAATATATTTTAAAAAATTAAAAGCAAACTCTGAAATACGCATGACTTTAATTCCATCCAAATATGACATGCACATTATGTCCTAAAACAGACTATGGTTCCAAGTGATACTTGGACTTTCCTTTTGGCAAGGAAGGTTCCATGTGGATCAACTGTAGAGGACTGAGAGACTGACTGGTCTGAAGCATGTCTCCACTGTCAAGGCATCCGAGTATTCCTGAGCCTAGGTTTATCGGCATTTGCAAAGTGAGATGGGGAGTAACTGACAGCAATCAAAGAGATTAATCTTCCATTAACTTTGATCACGTTTCTTTATGCCAACTGATACCCTAACTATTCAGTATAAGAGGCACATCTATACTTCCCGAAAACTAAATTTCAATCAAATTAAAATTGCTTATCTGCACAGTTTGGAGTCATTTTATTTAAATGCATAGATTATTAAACAACACAATACATAAATATGTTTGTACTTCTTAAAAACAACAATTAATAAAAGCTGGGTTTAAACCAATATTACATTTTATTTTTATAGAAAAAATAGGGTTTATTATAGTTAAGGTTTACACAAATGAATACTCCGGAAATTTTTACTTAAATCATCAGTAGATTTGATTTTTTTAGCACGCAGACAATGCAAATCCCTCCCTAGAAATTATTTTCTTTCCCAGTGCAGGGGCATGCAGGCCATTTCCAGAAGCTTTCAGCACAGGAATTCACATTGAGCAGGTCAACCTGCAGGTGGCTTGTTCCCAGTTCCAACTGTTTCTACCCTGGAAACTCCCCCACACAACCTGCAGCAGCCCTTCGGATTCACAATACCCTGCTGGAAAGACGTTGGTGATGGAAACTCACAAAAGCCAAGAGTTGAGTTTCAAAAATCTGGCTCTGTGGCCAACACAGGTCCCATCACAACATGATGTGGTTAGTGTCACAGCTCCAGCTCTCTGCAATCTTACTAAATAATGGCAACTAGAAAGGCAATATTAAATAGCAACAATAAATTGCTGTTCCTCTTGGTCAAGGAAAAGGGCAGAATCCTTCCCTGGATGTTGATCTATTGCCATTGCCAATGTCCAACAGACACATGAATTAAGACTAGAAATTACAGGAAATACTTGCTGAGGGTGTTTGGTACAACATCCTCAATGGGTCCCAAGAAAAGGGGTAGAAGGGTGGACCTTGGGAGCAGATTGGTGAATCTTGGTAGAGGAATGTGTACCTGCATGGCCTTCCCAGGGAAAGGAAGAGCACAGACAACTCTTGGAGACCCCTGTGCTCAGATCCCTTGGGTAAATCAACACATGGTTTACTGGTACAATCCTAGCACCCTAGCTGTGTGTTAGCTCAACTGGCCAGCATTTTGTAAGATGTCTTCTCACTCTTAAAGCCAAAGATTCTATTTTCTTCAGACACCCATGCCCTCTTTGGTGTGGTTAAACGTAGCACATTAATTACCATATAGCCAGTCTGTCTTTATGGTGCAAATAAAGGGTACAATGGTGTTGGGACGGGCCTTCTCCATGGACAGGTGACCTATTCCCACCAGCTTCATTGGGAAGTTCTCATCAGTAAAGAAGCTCCAGAAGACAGACTTTGGGGTGGTTGGTGCAGTAGCCTGGCCTAGCACATGAAAGCCTAGAATACTCTGGAAGATGAAGCTTTTGTAGCTAAAGTCTTTCTCAGCAGTGCACAGGGTTCTGAAGTTCTCAGATGTCTTTGACATCGGCTTTCAGTTCTAGGACAGTAAGGCATAGAGTGCGAGTGAGGGAGCAGGGAGAAACAAGGATGAGGAGAAGGAAGAGGAGAAGAAAGGGGAGGTCATGAGCTCTGTCGTTGCTGCAGGCAAAGACCCTGGAGAATAGGAGCAGGAAGAGTGAGGATCATGGACCTGAGAGCAGGTGGGGAGAGGCCCATGCAGTGCCAGCATCCTGATTGCAGGTAGGGCAGGAGGCGCTAGAATATTTCTTAATATTGATTTGACCACTTTTTTAAAATCATAGAAAAACAAGCGTAGAATTAATTATTTTTAGTAACACAATAGTGAATAATAATACTGCTTTTTGTAAAAGAAATCTAACTAGAGCATTAGGGTTATTGATTTAAATTTATTATAAACTCTGGATCCAAAATAACTTTTATTATTCTCATTTACCTAAAATGTAACAATGGACATTTCCCTTCCTTGAATCTTGAAAATTCATTGTTCGCCCGTCCTGTTTGCTGTTTTCTATTTATCCTCTTTTCTCTTGGCTTCAAAAATTATGCAAAATGTGTGTCTGCTTCACAAAGATGCACATAGAAACCTAATCCCTTTTGAAAGTGACATGAGTATGATAATCCCAACAGGGACATTTTTATAATGTTTTTGGATTCAAGACACTGGGACAAAAAGTATCCCGCAAATCCACTTCAATATGTTTCTGCAGAATGTGGTCCTGAAGACTGCTTTCAAGGAATTAAAAACTAAGCAAACCAACCAACCCTTTCATCTTGTTATATCCCAACTGCATATAACCCCTGAGCTCCTTTCCTTCTTTCTGTATACTAACAGTGGAAGTGGGCCTAGATTGAATAACGAAATATAGAGGTTAATGAATTTCCCTTGACCAGGTCCTAGTAACCTGGGATTATATTTCAAATTGTACTGAAACATCTTATTCCTATAACTTTTCAATTTCATTTTATATGCAGGATTATTTTCAGTTTATTCAGTATTTTATATATCTACTCATTTCGTGTTTCAAATAAACACTGTCTATTATTCACATACCAACTAGTGTTCATCCCTTTCTTTAGATGAATAATATGTGATCCAAAGCTCCAGGGAAGGTCAAGCCTACTGATGAAACGGAAAGTTCCAGTTTGCTTACAAGGATGGCCAATTCAACCACTGATCTGAAAGGACTTCAAAACAAACCACATAATCTTAGTGGGCAGTGTTAAAATTGATCACCAGGGAGCATGTGGTTTAGCTTTCATGGAAGGAATTTTTCCGATTGAAAAATAAACAGTTTATCTCTGATTTAGATTAAAATCTGGGACATCTGTTTAGATCAAACCAGTCAGACAGTCACTAGTTTCTGACACTTTCCCTTTTTTCTGTGTATTATAGCCAAAGACAGTCTGTTGGCTGATCAGAGACATTTATTACAGGTTTGTACTGAGATGCTTGTGCTGCACTATGCATCAAAGCTAGGTCAGAGAGTTCGATACATTGATTTTTCTGTCCCTTCTGTTTCTTGTTCTAGAACTCTGCCATAACTGAACGCACGAGCTTTCCATGCTGCAGTGGGAAATCCTGTACTTTGAGTGAAAGCTGCAGACTTGAAGTTTCACGAAATGGAAATGTTGATTTCCTCTTTGTTCAGTGCAGAGGGTAGTGTGCATCTGGTTCATGTAATTTAGACACTTAAAAGTCAAATCCCAGTCTACTTTTCAGAACCATCTGGGCTGCTTTTCATTCTCTAAGCCCAGGAGCCCTCAGCGAAATCAATGAGGTTGGCCGGAAATATCTGAAGAGGTGAGGTTAGCTTGTTTGCAAGACAGTTTTCTCAGGCCAAGAAAAGTAAAGCAGATTTTCCCAGTGATACTTTTACAGATCCAAACAAAGACATTTTGAGAGTATCTAACCATGTTAAATCAGCTTTCAAAAATAATGCAAAAGCCAATACTCATTTAAGGTATTTTTTTTCCATTCCATTTAAACTGACCTGCAAAATTAAAAAAAAAAAAACTCAGTTATTTATGACCTGATTTCTTTTTGATTTTCTTCTTGCACGAGAGAGATCTTTGGTTGATGCACAGTCTTGCTTCATATTTCGGTTTTGAATGGGGACATGCTGGGAACTGATGAATTTCAAGCATAAAAAAGATTTGAGACTGGCTACAGTGAAAAGAAATTTGGCTTCATAATGGTCAATAGATTGGACAAAATGACCCTACAGATAAAATTCAAGTGCCCTCAGTTGAGTCATTAACTGCTGAGAGTCCTTTTTGCTGGTATTGCTATTTCACAGCTGATGGTGTATAAGTATTTTTAGATACTTCACAGTCAGGTAAGTTCTAATGATTGAGGATAAAGATGTTGTTTTGTTTATTAAAAAGCAAGATGAATTTCATTAATCATTTTTTAAAAAGCTCTAAGCAAACAGTTATTTAATGTGTTATTTTTTTTCCTATGGGTGATACCCAAATGAATTTCCACTATATAGTTGATGTATGTTAAAGAATTACTAACTCCCTATTATACCCAAAACATTGTGGTCCTTCATTTGTAATCAGCAGTCTTAAGTTTTCATATTTTCTAAGTTCTACAAAACTTTAATACACCTACGATGAACATATATCTGTAGATCTTAAAGTATGGTACTTGAACAATGGCATGGACAAGAACGGAGAATTGTTAGAAATGCAATTTCTTAGGCTCTACCTCTGAATTACTAAACCAAAGTCTGTGGGGGTAGATCAGATGGGGGTTAGTGACTAGCAGTCTGAATTTGGGGTGTGTAGGGGTGGCATATGCACATTCTATGCAGATGCTGGAGAACACTGGGTGACTTCCTGGAGTGCTCATCTATATACTTCCTTCTGACTGAGGGGGTGGAAAGATTGTACATGGTGGGGGAGGATATCCAGAGTCATTGCGCCCTTCAGCGACAACACACAAAGAAAACAAACAAACAAACAAAAAAAAAACTGGCTACTTCTGGTACAATCCATAACCTTTCATGGACTGGTCCAGCAAGCCCACTTAGGAGGCCATCCAGGGGCTTGGGGACAGGGAGGAGGAAAATGGGGGTGCCATCACAAGACTTGTTCAATAAATATGAGGAAAAATAAACAATAAAAAGTCAATTCCCCATGTTAAAAGAATGAGAAATAGGGGAGTTTTAAAGAAATGGCAAAGCGGATGGGGAATTTGTCCTTTTCCTTGAACGGGTTCTTACACCATGAGCTTCGGTTCTGCTTCTCTGAAGAATTCTGACTAAAATACTTCACAATGTATTCATGGAAATTTTGTTCTTTCAGTTCCCTCTAGTGCTTGACAAAACTTTACTATATTTGTGGGTGTAGGAAAAAATACAATACAATATAACTGGACTGTTATCAAGGTATTTTCATGTTCAGAATCTCTTAACATGGAAATATTCTGTTTTGCACTTTTTTAACTAAATACTTCTATCTCTGATCTCATAGGATAATGTCCCTTTCTCAACATTATTGACTTAGTCATATCTGCAAAGTTCCCTTTTCAATGAATAAGTAATAGACTTCTTTGGGAGGAATAATTTTTCTGTCATAGGATAGGTAGACTATTGAGGGAATCACACTCTATTCTCCAATTTTCAAGAAAAATAGTAGTGATTTTCAAAAGGTCTTGTTTTTCACCCCAGACCTACCAAAAATAGTTCATTTCTTTAGCCTTTTACCCTGTCTTTGATGTGAAGTGAAGATAAAAAGATGCCTTGAAGTCCCCTCCCCTCCCCAGCTTTGGTGTCACAATTGTTTAGATCTAATAAAGGCCTGTTCTGTTTCCAAGAGCAAACATCTTCAGAGATAATTCTATTTAAAGTCATAGTCATAAAAAAATCACATCGTGTCCATGTGCATATTTTTCTTTCTTAAGAAAAGGCCTAATTTATTTGTCTGAAGTATCAATAGTTGCATAATTCACAGGTTTAAAAATGTTAGTAAGGACTTTCTTATATAGGCATAACCAAAAATACTCACAAGATTGGTTCTTTCCAAGAAAAATATCAGGATTGTTGGCACAAATGGTTTCAACCTACTTCAGACTATTGATACAGAAACACTTTTTTTCTTATCTCAGCACAGTTTCCTTACATTAAAATCATAAGATCAGGTTTTTATCTCTTGTATTTGGAAAACTTGGCTGATAAAGAGATTTAACTTGGAATTAGGACTGTCTGGCAAATATGGCTTCACTCTTCTAAGATTCACCATCTTTCTGTAGACTCTACTCCAGGAATTCACAATCACAGAGGATTCAAGAGATCAAAAGATTTTATAAGATATGTGATTCAAAGACATTATATGAAGAAATTAGGACATAATGAAGTTAAGTAACTCTTCAAGACTTTTGTGATTAATAACTATAGTGATTTCTAGTCTTAGTTTTCTTATCTTTATATTGAACAAACTTATTAAGGAATAATTGCCAAATGAAATCACTAATATAAGTTAAACATAGGATTATAATTTACCATGCCTGTAACATAATTGTCAAGATAGCAACACATTCATAATCTGTGTAGTTACAGTGTGTGTACACACACATGTGTACATATGCATGTGACAAACTCTCTTAGTAATTTCAAGTAGTTACTATTAATTCTAGTCACCATTATACAAAAGATCCCAATTTACTCAGAACTGAGTTAAAACTCTTTACAGGACACATGTCAATTTCTACCACTTGCAGACCTGGCAGCAAACATTCTTTTCTCTGTTCAATATTTAAGATTCTACATGAAAATGAGATCAGATTGTTGACAATCTTTATAGGACCTTTCACTAAAACATACTCTCGATGTAGATCCTTTATGAATACTATCTATTTGGAAGGATTTCTTCCTATTTAATTGTCTCTGTATTAGGGCCATTTCACAAGAGATTTGGGAACCACATTTTTTAGACCAACAGTGATTCAGAAAGGCTAGCAGTGGTGGAGGCATACTGCTTTGCTATACCTTCATTGAACCTTTAGGCACATCTACTTTGGAGGCTTATCCAGATTTTCTTCAGGTGTTATTGTTGCTTAATTTCTAAGCCTACAATTATTTTCATTTTGGAAACAGATATTTTTCAATGTTTAGAAATTATTCCTGAAAAGATGTATATAAAAATCTCAATAAAGGGTAGAGAAATGGCTTAGTGGATAAATGGCTAGCCACTTTAGATGGAGAACCTGAATTTGGGCACCAGACATGATGTATACAAGGCAGGGGACACACCCAGAAAGCCACAAGCGATGATGGCCTTACTTTGACAGTAAGATGGGATTTCGAGATAGGAGAATTTTCCAAAAGTTCAGAAGCTCCTGGGGAGTGCAGCAACGAACAGCAGAACAAGAATCCAGAGCAAGAAACCCTGTCTCCAACGGGGTGGACAGGCATCAACTTACCTGAAAGTTGTACTAGACACACACACGTGCATGTCACATACATGCCCACATTCAAACTGACACACACAAACTTGCACCCGTGTGAACATACACACACATGCAAATAAATCACAAAATTACCAAGAAAATCACAAGTGTACGAATAAAAAGTTTTTCTCTAAGTCTTCCAAGAAGAGGTTGTAGTGCCCTGAACACAGAATCAATTAAACATGGTTTTATAGAAGTGTTAAATCTTAAATGGCATGTTGTATATCTGCTAAGTACATGGAGGCTGAAAGAAAACAAAATTCTGAATTAGACAGATACATGTTTCTAAAAGGGAAAGAAAAAATTATGAACACAAATATAAACTGGGCATGGTGGCTCACGCTTTTAATCCCAACACTCAGGAGGCAAAGGTAGCAGAATCGCCCTGAGTTTGAGGCCAACCTGAGACTACATAATGAATTCCAGGTTAGCCTGGGCTAGAGTGAGACAGTGAGACCCTACCTTGTAAAACCAATATAAATATATATACATATACATATATATACATATATAAGTATATATGTATCAATTTTCAGTTCTTTCATGAACTGTCAGTCATTTAGATAGCACTTCATGTTTTTAAACAGTTTTAGTTCTCAATGTATATCAGTAAGTAGTAGGAAAAATAAAACTGAATACCCTAAATCCTCAAGTAGTACAAATATTAAAATATGATATAAAATAAAAACGTAAGTTTCAGGTAGCCAAAATATCATGTGCTGTAGCTCACTGTGTTATAGTAGAAAATATTACTCCCTTTGTGCTAGAGTTTAGAAAGTAAACAATAACAGGCTGTTAAGAAAAGTGATATAAATTTAATATGATCCAAGAACTATATTGTACATGAAATCAAGTTACAGACAAAGAAGGAATGACTCATTTTTCCTATTCTAATTATCTTCGTTTCAGTGGATTAGAAAATGGTAAATGTAGAAGTCAAGTTGGAGATAGTTCTGAGCTCAATCGCCTGCCAAGTTAAGTCTGACAAATGGCAAGTGTGTATAATTAATACTGTCATTTTCCCCTAGACCAAAGGGTGACTGCAGTAACTATAGATTGTAATTGTCATCGTTGTCACATAAAATGTGCTATTATTAAGTTCAGGCTGAATTTTATTGCTCAGAATGCTCATAAATTGAGCGGTCAGTCATTTAAATTACCAAGTAGAGAGCATTGTGGCTTGCTCTAAAACTACTTTCTAAGGCAATGTATTTGACTTTGGACCTACAAAACTAATTGCATTTTTTGAACAGACGTTAGACAGGCTGTAACCTATAAGTGAGGATATTCTGACAGACATGCCATGTACTCTTATGAATGTTCATAGGAATCTTACATTTTTATTTCCAACATTTTTGGTGTAGGGGAGGGAGAGGAATAGGGATTAGATATAAATGACACATAAGAGGGAGATATCATTGTGAAGACAGGCTTATTGCTTTCTTGAAAAATGTCTACTTCCCAGAAGGTGATACTACTGAAAAATTAAAGAGTAAAGGATGAAAATGATGATGGATATGTGGTTAGTGTTCTAGAGAATGCTTGTGTAAAAGAAATTTGTGTGGGGTGGCAAGAGAAGAGGAATAGTTCACAATACATTAAAAATATTCAGAGTAATTCAAAGAATATCTGAGGATTCCATTTGTAAATGGTTTCTTCACATATTTAAGAGAAATATATATATATATATATATATATATATATTTAAAATACATGTAGCAAACATTGTATGCTATACTGTGATATGAAGTTGTTGATAAGACACAAGAATTTTGCTTAATGCTTTTCACTGTATTTACATTTTCCACATTTTTGCATAAACATTGTAATTTCAGACTAAGACAACAAAAGTAAAAGGACACACTTCTATTATGTTGGTAAATTGGTTTAATGCATTTCTTCCACATAAAAATGAATTTTATAGTTGGAGTAAATGCTTATGAAAATTGATGTCCTGGATCTTTACTGAAAGTTGCATCCTTAAAATGACTTTTCTGAGGACTATATAGATCTTCACATAAAAATATAGTTTATCCTTATTATTTCAGTCTTAAGTATAAGTTAACCAGACCATACAATCTATGTTATTCTTTCCTTGCCCAAGTGTCTATCATACTGTCTTTCATATTATTGTTTCATAGTAAGAATGCTATTGTAAATTGCTTAGTTTTCTCATTTTCTATCTTTCCCCTATAATCGTATAAGCTCCATAATGACATGGACTTCTCTAGTTCTTAAAACAGGTGCAGCTCCGTGGTAGAGCTGATGCCTAGTACATGTCAAGTGTGAGGCTCTAAGTTTGAGTGCCCAAATGAGTGAGAGAGAGGGATGAAGGGAAAGGGAATATGAGAGAGAGAATAGGGCCTGAAACAACAAATCTTAATCAAGATATTTTATACTCAATTATATACATATCTAATAATGAAGCATTAATTGCGCAACTTTTACTTTGTTTTTTATAATTTATTTTATTTCTACCTGTGTTATTATAATTTTTGCATGGATATTTTCCAAGTATGTCTTCAAATTTTAGAAATGTTAGATAAGTTTATAAAATAATTTCAAATAAATCATACGCCAAAATTCTGAAAGTATTTGTGTTAGAGTTTTTCAGAGAACTTACAGTAGAGGAGAGAAGTAGGAAGAGAGAGAGAGAGAGAGAGAGAGAGAGAGAGAGAGAGAGGAGAGAGAACTGATTTACATGCCTACAAGGCTGAGAAGGCCCATGTTGCAGTCAGCCACATGCCGCTGGGATGAATCTCCAAACCAGGCACAATTTGGGGGAGGAAAGTATTTATTGAACTAACAAATCCAGGGGAAGTTAAGGAGAAGGCTGGCCCCCCTTTCACATATCCAAGCAGAGAAGCAGAGACAGAGAGGCCCAGCACCTCAAAGCCAGCCAGCAACTGTAACACTGTAACTCACAAATAGCAGAACCGCCAGACTTGAGTTCAGGCTGCTGTTTTGCATATGTATCCCTAGTATTTTGCATCGAGTTTGAAATGCCTCAGGGCTAGACCCCAGGAGGCCAGGCCAAAGTGGCACCTCCTCCATCCAGAGAGCTGGAGACAATTCACAATTATAATAATAAACCTTTGATTCTTTTGGGGGACATCTATTCAACACTACCATAATCCACCTCTGGCCCCCAAAAGAATTATAATTATCTATATTATGTTTAGTCCAACTTTAAAGTTCTCACAGTCTTTATCAACTTTAAGGCTGTTCCAAAGTCCCAAGTCTTATCTGAAAGTTATGATTTTCTTTTAACTTTAAATTCTATAAAATCAAAACAAGTTATAATCTTTTAACATATAAATGGCACAGGGAAAACATTTCCAACTGCCATGAGGCATAACAAGGAAAGACTGGGCCAAAGCAAACTCAACAAATATCAGCAAACATCCGTACCTGCAGTTTAAGTCTCACAGTACAACCAGTGATTGACAGTCTCTGGATTTTCCGATTTCGTCCCTTCAGCTTGGCTGAATACCTGGGGAAACTTCCATCCCAAGCCAACAGTGCTCCATGGCAGCCCTTGCACAGTCCTGGTATGTCCAAAATGTCTTTGGGTCTCCATTGCAAGCCACTGTCCATCATCCAATGGCTTCACTTGCCAACCAGGGACTTCATGCCCTGTTCCAAATACCACATCTCAGCAGTGGCTCCAGGAACTGTGTGCACTTCATGACCCACTCCACTCATGCATTTCTCATGCTTCCAAAAGCAATACAAGGTATGCAAAACACAGCCATGTTGTTAATTAAAGGACAAAATAATCGTGACCAGGAAGACCAGATTCCTTTCTTTCAGCGATTTCCTTTCTAAAGAGTTTGCACAGTCCATATTTCTGTCCTTCATGGATAGAAACACCTCCATTGATTTAATGTAAAGTAGTTGGGCCATAATCAAAAGCCAGTCTCTGGGCCAGTAAGTTAAACTTGCTTTGAGGTTTTTCCAACTTTAAATCTTAAATTCTCAGTCCCATATCCACAGCCAAGCACACAGTCCATTTCTTAAATTCAGTCCCAGTCAAACTCTCTGGGCATGGGCAGTAGGACGCATCTACCCCTTGGCCCAGGCACACACTTCTATTAAAGTTTTCTGCAGTCTCTCCTTCCCCTTAGAAAGATTACAAGCCAAGCCTCCAAATGCAATCTCTCTGCACTGAGCATTTTCAAATTCTCACCAGAATAGTCCATAAAACTTGGTTTAACACTCTGGAAGGCATCTTGAGTTGCAAGTACCAAGTCCATGTCCATTCCTCCAGCGCACAATTTCCAGAAGATCAAAATCCATATGCCATATGGTCAGATTCATCTCAGCAAATCACCCCACTTCTGGTACCAAATCTGTCATAGTCAGCCACACACTGCTGGGATGACTCTCCAAACCCGGCACAATTTTTGGGAGGAAAATATTTATTGAACTAACAAATCCAGGGGAAAGTAAGGAAAAAGCTGGCCCCTCCTTTCACAGATCCCAGCAGAGACAGAGAGGCCCAGCACCTCCAAAACCAGTCAGCAACTGTAACACTGTAACTCACAAATAGCAGAACTGTCAGACTTGGGTTCTGGCATATGTATCCCTAGTATTTTGCATCCAGTTTGAAATACCTCAGGGTTAGACCTCAGGAGGCCAGGCCAAAGTGACACCTACTCCAGCCAGAGAGCTGGAGACAATTCACCATTATAATAAACCTTTGATTCTTTTGGGTGACATCTATTGAAAACTACCACAGCCCATGATAGTCCATCTGCAAGTTGCTGACTAGGAATAGCCCATAGGCCATGGGATAGTTTGCAAGCTTGGGAACAAGAGTCAGTAGTGTAGATTTCAAGTCTTTCAGTCTGAAGACAGAGAGCCAAGAGCACTGAAAGCAGCAGAGGAGCAGGGTCTCAGCTCATCTAGTGAAGAATCTGAAAAGCTTCCCTTGACCCACCTCTTTGTTCTACCTGGATTGGATAACAGATACCACATGGCACAGGATAATCCTCTGTTGGGTACAGAGTTCATATGCTAATCTCATAGTCACTCCTGGCACACACCAACAAATGATGTTTAACCAGAAATAATCTAGATTTCCTGTGATCCAGCTTTCTTGAGCTATATATGCCAATAATATTGTTTTGGGTACATTTTTGTCATAATTTCATATATTCTGTAAATAATATTCTATCCAACCTTTTTATTTTACTTTCCTTTGATTTTTCACAAGTTTGTACTTCTATTTTTTAATGCTTCTGGCATGCATTTTCTTTTATGCAAGTGTGCTTATATTTATTCTTCTATTTTTAACATGTTACTTTTGAATCAGTTTGAATTCTTTTGAGCTAGAAAGCTGAGTTGAATTCAATTAAAGCATTATTTAGAAGGTTGGCATACTATGAGTTTAACAGCCCAGAGATAAATGAAGGGTCGTCTTATGACACCCCTGACACAAAGAGATGAAGGAGATAACCAATACAGCTCCCACTACTGAACTCCAATTTTGTAGGTTATGTCTGATAATGTAATCAGAGCTTTAAGTTACTTAATTTTCACAGCAAATCCTAAAGCTGGTAGCTTATTCCTTTCATAGATGTGAAATTAAGTCCCAATAAGATAAAATACAATTCCCAAAGAAAGACAGCCAATAAATGTTGGGTGCCTGAAAACTGTTTTTCAAGCTGTGTACAACAGGGTATCACTTCTAAGGTGTACACAGATGTGAATAACAAAGCCAGAATGTCATCATGACGGGATGAACAAGGGGCCCACAGCCACAGCCATTAAATCAACACAGGATAAGCCAGTGAGACAGAAACCAATGATTTCGACACAAAGACCTCTAAGCTCACAACCTTAAAGCAGCCTTAATACTCATCCACCACTACTCAGGGAACTATGCGGAAGAGGGGGCGGAAAGATTGTAAGAGCCGTGGTGGGGGAGATTATCCAGAGGCATGGCCAGGAGAACCTGGCCGAATACTAGGCTATCCATGGTCCCCTGTCACAAGGACTGATCCAGAGAACCCTTGGAGGAGGATATCCAGCTGGTTGGGGATGAGGGAGGGGGAGCAT
>PVHP010038852.1:0-16687 GCA_004024765.1 Zapus hudsonius | reverse complement strand
GGAGGAGGAGGAGGAGGAGGAGGAGGGAGACTTCCTGAGGCTGGGCTGCCCCACACTGGAGAAGGTTCTGTCCAGTGGAGCCTGGGAGGAGGAAATCTGGTTTCCTCTTTTCAGTCACCCAAGAGGAGGCGCGGATGGGCATGTAGGAAGTCAGTCCATTGTTGATGTCCCAGCCTGATTCTTAAACACAGACATTCCGGTTACACTGGGGTTAAACAAGAGCAGAGAAGTTGAAAGGAAGGTTCCTCAGCCACTTCAACAAGCCCCTGGGTCATCAGCCCCGCATTGGCTCACAAACGATCATGTGTTACCCTCAGCCACTAAATCCAGAAGCCAAGCACCCCGAGACCACTGCCTTCCCCCTAACCAAGGGCTAATGACACCCACACTTAGCTTTGTACACTGCCAAAAACCAGCAGGAAAAAAGGTGGAGTTTTAAAAGCTGTTTCTCTGTAGCTCAAACACAACCATTCAATGTGTTTGGGAGGGACCTGGGGAAGGAAGGCATTTGGGAACCATTGTTAGCTGGAGAGAAGAAAAAAACACACACACACTATAAACATGTATAAATGGCCTGGGTAACTTAGTTGCCCAAGATCCTGTTGAAAACTTTTACTCATTACTCTTGTTATTGTTATTATCGGAGACAGGCCCTCCTACACATCCTTCCTTGCTCCTGGCAGGAGACGAGCAGTGATCAAAAGCAAAGAGTATTCAATCTTCCAATTACTAAAGATGAGAGGGAAAGCATGCTGTCAGAGCTGTTTTCCACCATTAGTAATGGATGGGAATTGTTACAGGCATTAGCTAAGCTGAATAACTTAATCCAAATAGTGACTCCTAAAAAGAAGACTTAGAAAGCCATGAAGAGCAACTTAGGAATGTTTTCTAGAATGAAGACGTGAAGAACATGGTTTCTATTACACCCACAGAGACAGAAAACACCATATCCAACCAGACACATGGAAGTAAGAACTTACAAGGAAGCCTTTGCATAAGCGAGGAAATCAGGAATAGAGGCTGAATGTCTTCATAATAAATCAGAACTTGTTTGCCAAGAGAAGTTCATTCATGAAGGCTCAGGTCCAAACACCACATGCTCCCTGAGTCCTCCCCCCAAAAAAACCAGCCTCTTTTCTTTACACTACACAATACCTCCCCTTGTGTATTTTAACACATACTGTCTTTGGAGTCAGATGAAATTAAATGCCAATCCTGCCCCTTATGAACTCTTTAAGCAATTTATTCAACCTAGCTAAAGCTCCGTTTATTATCTGTAAAAGGGACATAATAATATCACTTACTTCAAAACCCTGTTGCTGAAGAAACCACAGAATGCCATCAATCAGCATTGAGAGACCCTTCAAGGTCTGGAATGGTAACCAGCCCCCAGATGCCAGTTAGTACATTGCTGGAAGGCACTGCACAGGCTTCCAGGGGAAGCTGATCAACGACAGCGGGAGTAAACAGAGACCACTGGCATGAAACACAGTCTGTGGCCATGAGTAGGCTGATCATACCTCCTACTGGGAGAGAACAGCGAACCAAGAAAGGAGCACTCATGCAATGGAGGAGCCTGGGCCTGGGGGAGACAATCAACAGTTTTAATTAGGCCAAATATTCCACTTAGGGAGGGGAAGCCCTTGACTGGAACTGGGGATTCAGGGTGATAGGCACCAGATCCCGTACTCTTGGGCTCACAAGAAAAGATGCATCATGGGAGCGATTGACAGGGAGGCTACTAAAAATAGAATCTAGGTAATCCAGAATTGTGTGTATTTGTTAACCTGTACTGATCTCACTCTCCAGTGGAGAATGTGTTTGTATTTTTCAGGATACAGTGAGAGAGCTGTGGCCCACCTAATCCTACCATCCGACTGTAGGCAGATAGCTGAGATCCTGGCAAGAGATGAGCCACCACAGTCATATCTTGGAGGATCCATATGGAACCCTGCAGAGAATGACGGGATGAACAAGGGACCCACAGCCACAAGCCATTCAATCAACACAGGATAAGCCAGTGAGACAGAAACGAACGATTTTCGACACAAAGACCCCTAAACTCACAACATTAAAGCAGCCTTAATACCCACCCACCATGACTCAGGGAACTGAGCGGAAGAGGGGGCAGAAAGATTGTGAGAGCTGTGGTGGGGGAGAATATCCAGAGGCATGACACCCCTCAGTAACAACACGCTAGGGCCAGGAAGACCGGGCTGAGTACTAGGCTATCCAGGATCCCCTGCCACAAGGACTAATACAGATAGCCCACGGAGGAGGATATCCAACTGATCGGGGATGGGGAGGGGGGGAATTGGGGAATTGGGGATAACAACTCATTATTTGCCCACTAAATAATGTAACTCATTATGGACAATATATATATATATATATATATTAAAAAATAATATCCCTTACTTCGTTTGTTGTATCAACAAATATTTATGTGCCATACACAAGTTTAGGTACTAAAGACAAAGCAGGGCTGAGGATGTGGCTCAGTTTGTAGAGCACTTGCCTAGCAAGCACTAGGCCCTGGGTTCCATCCCCAGCATTGTAAAAACCAGGCATGATGGTATCTACTATGTCATCAGAAGTTCAAGGTCTTCCTCAGACTATATAGCAAGTTTGAGGTCAACACGGGACAACTTTTTCTGAAAAACCAATAGTATAATAACAACAATAATAGTAATAATGTCAAGGCCATGAACAACAATCAAAGTCACCATTCACATGGAGTTTGCCTACTAGAAGAATTATTCTAAGAGGAAACAGACATATATAAAGTTCCCCCTGGCCCATTATAAGCACTAAATAAATGTTTGCTTAATGGATTATCAAGTTTATAAATAAATCAAAAAGTAGATGAATGAAAGACATGAGAATCATGGACAAGTAGAGTCATTATTCTATAACTGCTTTGGAACTATTTATGCACTCAAAGTATAACCCAAGGAAATTAGCATTTTGTAGGGCACACTCTAATTGACTTCCTAAAGACTGGGAATGAGGGCTGGAGAAATGGCTCAGCAGCTAAGGCATTTGCCTGCTGTGCATAAGGATCTTGGGTTCAATTCCTCAGTATCCACATGTAAAGCCATAAAGCCATATGTACAAAGTGGTGCGTCATGTATCTGAGTCCGTCTGCAGTGGCTAGAGGCCCTGATATGCGCTCTCTCTCTCTCTCTCTTTCTTTCTCTCTCTCTAAATAAATAAAATATTTTTAAAAGACTGGCTGAAATAAAGATTTATACTCTTTGAGACTTAAATGTAAAAAATCACACCCAAAGCAAGGCAAGGATTAATCAGAACTCAATTTCTTTTTTAAATTATTTCTTTGCAAGCAGAGAGAGAGAGAGAGAGAGAGAGAGAGAGAGAGAGAGAGAGAGAAACAGAGAGAGTACAGTGTGCCTAGGCCTCCAGCAGCTGCAAATGAACTCCAGATGCATGTGCCACTCTGTGCATCTGGCTTTACATGGGTACTGGAGACTTGAACCCAGGTCATTAGGCTTTGCAGGCAAGCACCTTTAACTGCTAAGCCATCTTTCCAGCCCAGAACTTATTCTTCTGGCTGATAGACATGAATACTTTCATCCCCGAAGGCTGGGGTCATGGTGAGACCCAGTGTGAAAGATTTCTGATGGGTGTTTTCTGAGGTGGGTGTTAGAAGCAAGAAGTGAGGAAACCCCGTCTCACATGGGCACAAGGGGAGGGAGGGATCTCAGGCACTTGGCTTTCCCAGCCTCCCTTCTTCCTTAGCCTATTTGAACTGTGACTTCTGTGACCTGGGTCCTCCATGCCCAGTGAAGAGCGAGGAGTGCGGAGAGCTGCCTCTCTTTCACCCTCCTCCTCCTGGTGCCAACTCCCATTTGGAGGAGCGTCACCAGGAATTGTTTGTGCAGGGAGTGGCCCTGCCTTCCCTTTCAGTCCCCGCAGCCACCCCCTCGCCTCTGATCTTCAGCACCTAATTCCCAGCAGCTGCCTGGCTTTGTTGAGGCAACAAGTGGGAACTCTTTCTTAATGCAGCACAGAGGTGTCTGTAGGCAGCCAACCCTGGGACACCGCTGGCCACAGCTGGTTAGATGTGGTTTCCAGGCTTGTTTGTGCCCCTGTGTGACTAATACTTACCTACTGGCTGGCTGGGATGAGACCTCTCTCCTACTCATCTGGCACTTGGACCGCAAACCACCGGCCTCCCAGGCCTGCCAAACTCACTCCTGGCCAAGGTGGAGGGATGGGGTTGGGGTGGAGATGAACAGGAGGGCCCAGAGAACCAGAGATGATTAAACCTGCCCTCTCGGCTGATTGGGGGAGCCCGTGGGGGTCCAGGTAAAAAAGCAGAGAATATACAGATGGCCTTTCACAATCGCAGCTTGTTGAACAAGACTTTCTTTGTAAAATAATACTGTTTAAAAGAAAAAAACAGGTTTAAACTAGTCAAGAACTAAATTAGTCAAGAGTGAATGCAGCCCATTGCAGGCTTTGGAATTGAACAAATTAGTAAATATCGTGAGTGAGTGAGTGAGTGAGTGAGTGAGTGAGTGAGTGAGTGGATGGATGAATGGGCTGGTCAGAGAAGGGAAGAGGGGGTGCAGACTTCTGCAGCTGGGGAGATGGCTCAGTAATTAAGAGCTTCTGCCCAAGTGTGAGGGCCCAAGACAGCTAGCTGTGTGGTCATGCAAGTCCTTACCCCAGGCCTGCAGGGGACACAGACGAGAGAATTGCCCAGGCTTGTTGACCAGGACAAAAGGCAAAGGGACAGTTCTGTACCGACTCCACCTCAACGAACCAGGCAATGTGTGTAAAGAAGACGCCCGGTGCTCTCCCCTGGCCCGTGTGCACCCGGGGTGCAAGCATCACACCCACACACCAAAAATAAAAGAAGTAAATAAATGTGAGCTACCTGCACACATAGGGATATGAAAAATGCCTAAGTGGGAGCTGAAGAGATGGCTCAGCAGTTAAAGGCACTGCTTGCAAAGTCTATTGGCCAGGGTTTGATGCCCCAGTACCCAGGTAAAGCCAGATGCACAAAGTGGCACCTGCATCTGGAGTTTGTTTGCAGTGGCAGAAGGCCCTGGTGTGACCATATTCTCTCTCTCTCATAAATAAAAATAATTGGAAAAAGAAAACGTCTAAGGGCCAGGATGGAGCTTCGTGGTGGAACACTTGTCCAGCATCGTGCATGAGGCTCTGGACTCAATGCCCAGCACCACAAAAGAAAGTTCCAGATTAATAATGAGGTTTGGGACAGGTCCGAATGAGTATCCTACCAACACTATATCTATATCATCTATATCTATATCTATATATCTATTCTATATCTATATCTATATACATATCTATATCTATCTATATATACATACATTTATACATATCTATATCTATATACATATACATATCTATATCTATATACATATCTATATATCTATTCTATATCTATATCTATATACATATCTATATCTATCTATATATACATACATTTATATACAATATGTTGTACATATATATGTATATATGTACAATATATTGTACAAAATACTGTACATCTATATGTATATATATACAATATATTGTACAAAATATTGGGTTTCATTATGACATTTTCATACATGGACTTTCATCATGTTCACACCTCCCCCCAACTTTTTTCAGGGTCCTCTTTCTCTTCCAAAGTAGTTCTCATTCTCCTTTCACATCTCACATATTTTTAAATCTATGAGCTGAAGAGATAACTCATACAGACTAGAGTTTGAGTTCCCAGAACCTAGAATAGAAATGTCGAGCATAGTGGCATGCCTTTGTGACTCTGGGGAGGCAGAGACAGGAGCATCCCTGGGCTCACTGGTCAGCCAGTCTAGCCTAACTGCCAAGCTCCAGGCCAATGAGAGACCCTGTCTCAAAGCAACAAAGTGAACAACGGTGCTCTTGAAGACTTACACCACATTGTGTTCTCTAGCCTCCTCCACCTGCACGCATACACACACAGGAAGCATTTTTTAAAATCCCTATTCTACATACAAGAGAAAGCATGTGTCGTAGTCAGCCACACGCCACTGGGATGAATCTCCAAACCACACACGATTATGGGGAGGAAAAGTATTTATTGAGGTATCAGACACAGGGGAAGTTAAGGAAAAAAAGGCTGGCCCCCTTTCACAGATCCAAGCAGAGACAGAGACAGAAGCCCAACACCAGCACCAGCACCAAGCAAGTAACACACTGTGACCCACAAAATGCAGAACTCCAGACCAGGGTTCTGGCTCTTCTTTTGCATATCTATCCTTAGTATTTTACATCCAAATTAGAAAGAGTCAGTCCCCAGGAGGCTAGGCCAAAGTGGCACTTCCTCCAGCCAGAAACCTGTAGACAATTAATAATTTTAATAAATCTTTAATTCTTTTGGGGGACATTATTCCAACTACCACAGCATGAAAGAACTATTTTCCTGGCTTATTTTGCTCAACATGATGATCTCCAGTTCATCCATTTCCCTGTAAACAACATAGTTTCATTCACATTTCCTCTGTCTTTCTGTCTGTTTGGCTGTGTTGAACAGTACAGCAGTAAGCTTGGCTGTGCAGGCATTTCTATTGTGTGCTAACTTCGATTCCTTCAAGCACATACCCAGGATTTTCCCCCTGTGGGAGCCTCCATCCTGGTTTCCATAGTGAGTGGACTGGTTTCCATTCCCATCACCAGTGGATCAGGGTCTCCCCCCCCTACACACATGGCCTTCCGGAAAGCCATGCTGACTAGGGTGAAACCAGTGTTTGGGTTTGGATCTCCCAGATCCTAATGTTCAACATTTCTCCCTGTATTTACTGTGCCATCATTTTTGAAGATTTTTTTTCTTAAATATGTTAAGAAATGCATAACTCTGAAAGAATAAATACTGGTTGTGATGGAAAGATGAGGTGGAAAAGGAGATTTTCTTCTCACTGAACAACACCCTTTGATACGTTATAATTTCTAAAGCTTGTATATACATTAAGGAAAAATAAAATCAGGACTGGGGATGTAGCTTGGTTGGTAGAATACTTACTGAGCATGTGCAAAGCCCTGGGTTCACTTCTCAGCACCAAATAAACATTCTGTAATCCCAACCCTCTGCAGATAGAAGGAGAATCAGAAGTTAAGGATTATCCTCAGCTACCTAATGAGTTTAAAGCCAGCCTGGGATATATGAGATGCTGTCTCAAAAAATTAATAGAATAGGGCTGGAGAGATAGCTCAGGGGTTGAGGTGCTTTACATTAGGCACAAAGCCTAATGACCCGAGTTCAATTCCCCAGTGCCTGCCTGAAGCCAGATGCACAAAGCAGTGCATGCATCTGGAGTCCATTTGCAGTGGCTGGAGTCCCTAGCAGGCCCATTCTCTCTATCTTCTGTCTCTCTAGTCTTAAAAATAAATAAGTAAATAAATAAAAACAATACCCTTTTTAAAACTAAGGTAAAGCATGATTGGGGATGACACTCAATGTGATGGTTAGGTTTTGTTGTCAACTTGATCTTTTTAATTATCTTGGGTAGGTCTCTGAGGATGTTTACAGGAAGGCAGCCTCTCAGCAAGGGGTAGGATGAAAAGAAGCACAAAGAAGCTAGAACTAAACATCCTTTCCTGTGTGGGCAGTGCAGGAAGGAAGTTCCAGAGACTCAGGAAGCCATTAAGTCTGGGAAAGGGTTATAAGACCCCACCCTAAGCCTATACAAAGAAGAAGAAATTCTCTTTGGCCCCGGCCTGTTCCCTGCTCTGTGTGTGTGGTGTAGGTGATGGTTTTTTTTTCTCTCTGCTCAGACCTGTGAAAGAGGGCCTCTTTTGCTGTTACGGAACTTCCCCTCAATCTGTAGTTTCAATAAATACTTTCCTCCCCCAAATTGTGCCTGGCTTGAAGATTTATCCCAGCGGCATATGGCCAACTACGACACTCGATATCCCCCTTGGCCACTATACACACATGCACACGTGCATGCTTCCCCCCCACACACACACAGGCGTCCACACACACACAAACACACATACACACCAACCACACATGTTGAAAAAAACCAGTCTAGACAGGTGACTCGGTGGAAAAAAGAACTTGTCACAAAAACATGATGATGGATCCCCAGAACCCACGTAAAACCAGAACTATGGGCAAGGTGGGAGGTGGAAACAGGAGAATCGCCCCCAAAAAACCTCCCAGGCCACTAGACTGGTGAATATAAGAGTGAACAATGAGAGTCCCTAACTCAAACAAGGTGGGAGGTAAAGAACTCCACATGTGCCTGCGTGCACACACACACACACACACACACACACACACACACACACACACACACACACTAAAACCCCCCAAAGGAGCTGGAAAACCACATTTTACCCTCTTACCTCACCTGCACAAAATTCTCATTGTGAGACAGTATGTCTTCTTGGAGCTGGTACTTTGGCCACACGCCAAGATCTCCCCTCAAGAGACCAGAACACAGCCCCTGCTCTGTTTTCTCAGTCACATTCTCCCCACACCGCACCCAGAGCCTTCCTGAGCTCAGTGTTGGGACAGGACTAATAACTGCTCTGCTGGTTCCTAGATATTTTTAATCACGAGTTTCTCTTGCAGAGCCTGGTCATTCCTACCCCTGGTTGTCCTGTAAGCGTGCCAGGAGCCCAGACAGTGAGACCACGTTCTAAAAGTCCCATTAATCCCATCGGGGAGAATGTTTATTTTTAATTACCTTCTCAAACCACAGACAGTGGCCAGAGTACACATCTTGTCAAAAAAATTCCCCTCCTCTGGACAATGTCACATTTTTGTTAAATCCTACAATTTATCTGGATGTGTCACTCCTAAGATCACAGCTCTAAAATATCATTAAGGGGCTGGGGAGATGGCTCATCTCTAAGGCACTTGCCTGCAAAGCCTAAGGACCTGAGTTCGATTCCCCAGTACCCATGTAAAGCCAGATGCACAAAGTAGCGCATGCATCTGGAGTTTATTCACAGTGAAGGGAAGCCGTGTTGTGGAGAGAAGTCGTGTCTAGCTTGAGACAATGGAGGAGAGTCAAGTCAGAGACAACAGTCCTCTGTCTGTGGGAGAGAACCATGGAGATGAAGGGAGAAGAGAGACAGAGTGTGTCAGCTACCACTGGTTCTCTCTGACGAGAGAACTCCATGACCCTGAACCCTGGAGTAGCATCCAGTGACCGACATACTAATATTTCTGCCATAGCCCCCAAGTTCATGCCAGCCCCAAAGTTTAAAGATGTGCTTGGGAATTTCTTCCCCAGGACAAGGCCGGTGAGGGGCAGGTATGGGACAATTCTACCCTGTCTCTGTATCTCGGGACCCTCCTGCAAAATCAGGCTGGAGCTCTCCTCTGAGCTTTCTGATTTGTTCTGCCTCTCTTGTCCCTAACCCGCCTCCCTAAGAAGCCCTGATGCACCACTGTTGCTGAGAAATTATAACTGTAGAGGCTGGAGGATATCAGAGCATAGGAAAAAGGTAAGCCACGTATTTTTGTGTGTTTCTTCATTTTCTAAAAGATTTTACTATTTTAGGATTTTTAAAAAATAAATCAAATATTTCAATATTTCATTTCCTAAAGTTCTAATTTCCCAAATTTCTTTGAGCCTGGCGAGTAGTGAGAGTACCAGGAGACTCAAGCCAACAGGAGAGAGAATGACTTCCTGCTCATTGATGAAACTAGATGTGAGGAGCTGAAGTCAAGGTCTAGGTCAGGTCCGGGTGTTGGACTCCACTCACAGCCCAAACTACCTTATTGACCCTCTACTGTGTGTCAAACACTGAATACATTGTGTGTGTGTGCATGTGTGTATGTATGTATGTGCGTTGTATGTGTGTATGTATGTGTGTATGTATGTGTGTATGTGTGTGCATGTATATGTGTGTGTGTGTCGAGAAATGAAGTAATTTTCTTTTTTTTTTTTTTTTTTTTTGGTTTTTCCAGGTAGGGTCTCACTCTAGCCCAGGCTGACCTGGAATTCACTCTGTAGTCTCAGGGTGGCCTTGAACTCAAGGCAGTCCTCCTACCTCTGCCTCCCGAGTGCTGGGATTAAAGGCATGCACCACCACGCCTGGCTTTAGAAATGAATTAATTTTCTGCTCTCTCCCATGAGGATGCCTTGGTCACAGTTCTGGACTCTGAGTCCCTCCCTATCCATTCTGGGACCTAGAAGACTGTCTCCTCAGAAAGCTCTACTGAGGGTCCTGAGTTAGAGAATCTTTAAAATAACCAGAAAGCTGCCAGCGATTGCAAAGTAGACTTGCTTGCTGTATTGAATTCTGAAGTAGTACACTGAGCAGGAGAATGTATTAAAAACACGTTTGGGGGGCTGGAGAGATGGCTCAGCGGTTAAGGCACTTGCCTCCAGTGCCTAAGGCCCCGGGTTCAATTCCCCAGGTCCCATGTAAGCCAGACCCACAAGGTGGTGGCCCTGGTGCATTCTTTCTCTCTCTCTCTCTCTCTCTCTCTCTCTCTCTCTCTCTCTCTCTCTCTCTCTCTCTCTCTCTCTCTGTCTGCTTAAAAATGAATAAATAAAATATAAAAAAAATTAAAAAAAAAAAACACGTTTGGTTTGAAGATCACACGTTTCCACCACTCCACCACATGACTCACAGAGGTAAAAAGCAAGTCTGAAGTCTTTTTAGTTGTCTTGATTTAAATTTTATAACTCTATATCTACTTTCCCCTCATTCTGGAAGAGTTTTACCTTCTTTCTCTATACCCTCCAAATAGGCCAGGTGAGAATTTTTATGGAAATGGTCTTTGTACACTTATAAAAACTGAGGGGAAAGGGGTTACTGAGGCTTTTTGGTTGTCAGGAAATGGTCTCTACCTTTTAAAACTCAACTCCAAACATATTATGGGTCGTATAAGAAGCAGTTAACACACACACACACACACACACACACACACACACACACACACACACACACAGCACAGCACAGCACAGCACAGATGCAAGTCTTTATTTATTTTTTATTTTTAAATTTATTGTCCATAATGAGTTACAACATTTAGTGGGCAAACAATGAGTTGTTATCGCCAATTCCCCGCTGCCCTCCCCTCCCCCTCCACTGGATAACCTCCTCCATGGGTCGTCTGGATCAGTCCTTGTGACAGGGGACCATGGATAGCCTAGTATTCAGCCAGGTTCTCCTGGCCAAGATGCAAGTCTTTAAAAAAACTAGTTCAAGCCAAGTACAGTGTCTCACACCTTTAACCCCAACTCTCAGGAAGCTAAAGAAAAAGGACCACTGAGACCCAAGGTCAGCCTGGGCTACACAGTCCATTCCAGGCCAGCCTGGGCTACATAGTCCATTCCAGGCCAGCCTGGGCTACATAGTCCATTCCAGGCCAGCCTGGGCTACACAGTCCATTCCAGATCTGGGATAGAGTGAGACCCTGCCTCAAAAATAACAACAAAAACTGGTTTTTCCTAAAGCAGATTAAACTCAATCCTTTTGCATTGTTATTTGAAGAACTTACATCTCCTAGGTAGTTATTGATATTGCTGAGAATTAAAGAGACAGAGACACAGAGTAGTGTCAGCTACCAAGAGGTCTCTCTGGCTAGAAACTGTATAACCCTGAACCCTGGAGCAGGGTCCAGCGGCAGACATGGTGGTGCTTCTGCCACGGCCCCAAGTTCACGGCAGCCCCAAAGCGCTCCTCTTGGAACACATGAGCCACTCTGCCCAAATGGCCTGGGAATTCCTTTTAGCTGGGGACAGAGCTCAGTGGCAGAGCATTTGCCTAGCCTGTGTGAAGCCCTGGTCTCAATCCCTAGTAATGCAAAAAAATTAATTATCTTAATATATTTTACTATTCAAAGATGTTAATAGAATCATGTCACCTGCAATAGGAATACTTTGACTTCTTCCTTACCTATTCGTATCCCTTCTGTATCGTGCTCTTGGCTTATCAATCCAGCTAAGACTTCAAACACTATATTGATGAAGAGTACAGATTTTAGAGAAAATGCTCTGTTTTTTCCCCATTCATTATAATGTGGGCTGCTGGTTTATCATATTTATTCATGTTGATATTCGTTCATCCTAAATTACTTAAGACTTTAAATTTTTAAAATAATTTTTATTATTTATTATTATATTATAAAATTATTATTTTATAATATAATAATAATTATATTATATAATAATATAAATAATAATTATTATATTATAAAATTATTATAAAATAATTATTATTATTTTTTATTTGCAAACAAAAAAATAGAGAAAATAAGGATGGCTGTGCCAGGGCCTAATGTCACTATCAATGAACTCCAGACACATCTGCCACTTTGAGCACCTGCCTTTACGTGGGTCCTGGGGAATCAAACCCAGGCTGTCAGGCTTTGCAAGCAAGTGCCTTTAACCACTGAGCCATCTCTCCAGCCCTACTTAGGAGTTTTATTATGAAGGCATGGTTCTATACTTAAAAACCCCAACAGACTCTACCAGAAAACTTAATTCTGATAAACGCTTTCAGTAAAGTTGCAGGATACAAAATCAATATTCAAAAACAGTGGTTTTTCTATTCGTCAATAATGAATTTGATGGAATTGGAAAAAAATATCACATTCACAATAGTTTCAAAAAATAATACCTAGAAATAAGCAAGGAGGTGAAAGACATCTATAGTGAAAACTTGAAGGCACTGAAAACAGAATCTAAAGAAGACACTAGGGGCTGGAGAGATTGCTTAGCGGTTAAGGCACTTGCCTCCAGTGTCTAAGGCCCCAAGTTCAATTCCCCAGTACCCACATAAGCCAGACCCACAAGGCGGTGGCCCTGGTGCACTTTCTCTCTCTCTCTCTCTCTCTCTCTCTCTCTCTCTCTCTCTCTCTCTCTCTCTCTCTCTCTCTCTCTCCTTAATAAAGAAAAAAATAAGCCGGGTGTGGTGGCGCACACCTTTAATCCCAGTACTTGGGAGGCAGAGGTAGGAGGATCGCCATGAGTTCAAGGCCACCCAGAGACTACATAGTGAATTCCAGGTCAGCCTGGGCTAGAGTGAGACCCTACCTCGAAAAACCAAAAAAAAGGAAAAGAAAAGAAAAAGAAAAAAAATATTATAAAGAAGACACTAGACATCTGAAAGAACTCCCAACCTCCTAGACTTGCAGATGTAGTGTTTCCCAAACTAATCTATCGACTCAGTCCAATACCCATCAAAATCAAATAACATATTCATAGAACTAGAAAAATCTAAAATTCATAAGGAAATGCGAGAACCACAGAGAGCCAAAGCACTTCTAAACAGAAACAATCGCTAACCTCAATGTATAAGCTACAGAGCCACTGGAGCAAAGACACAGTACCAACCCAAAGACAGACCAATGGGACATAATAAAGACAGAAATAAAACCACACAGCTCTGGCCACCTAATTTGCTTAACAATTTTTGGGCATGTATATATTTTATAAATATTTTATTTATTTGTTTGTTTGTTTATTTATTTATTTATGAGAGAGAGAGGCAGGGGGTAAAAGAGAGAGAATGAGTGTGCCAGGGCCTCTCGCCTCTGCAAATGAACTCCAGATGCATGCACCATCTTGTGCATCTGGCTTTATGTGGGTCCTGGGGAATCAAACCCGGGTTATTAGGCTTTGCAGGCAAGTGCTTTAACCACTGAGCCATCTCTCCAGCCCAGCATGTATATATTTTGATCATAATTACCTCCCATTACTTTCTCTCATTCCTCTTCCGCTAATCCCTTCTTCCCAACTCTGCCCCCTTCTACTTTGGTATCTTTTTTTTTCTTGTGTGTGTCAACCACCTGATTTGGACAAAGGTCAAAAAAGACACTGGAAAAAGAGATAGCCTACTCAACAAATGCCATTAGAGAAACTAACATCTACCCGCAGAAGAACGAAATTAGATCCATATCTCTCAACCTGCATAAAAATAAATTCAAGATGGATCAAAGACCTTAATTTAAAAGCCGAAATGCTGAAACTGTGAGAGAAAAACATAAAACACACTTCAAGGTATAGGACTAAAACTTTAGCAGCACAGGAAATAACCACAAGAATTGACAGATGGGATTAAATGAAATTTAAAAGCTTCCATCCAGCAAAGAAAGCTATCAGCAGAGTGAACAGACAGCCGACAGCATGGGTGAAAATCTTTGCCAGTTATAGCTCAGACACACACACACACACACACACACACACACACACACACACACACACACACACATTAAACACTAGGAGTTGGAGAGATGGCTCTGCAGTTACAAGCACTTGCTTGCAAAGCCTGCCGGCCTGGGTTCGGGTCCCAGGCTCCTTGTAAAACTGAATGTAGCAAAGTGGCACAAGTTCTTGCATTCATTTGCAGAAGCAAGAAGCCCTGACGTGTCATGCACACAGACACACATACAAATAAATAAACGTATATTAAAAAGTCAACAAAAAGCCAAATTACCAATCAGTAAATGGGTTAATGTACTAAACAGTTCTCAAACGCAGAAAGTTGCATGGCCAGTCAGTGTTCAGCGTCCCTGGCCATCAGGGAAATGCAACTTTGAGACTCCATGTGGCCCATTCAGAATGGCAAAGGACGTGCTGGAGCCGTGTGAGGAAAGGGGACTCTGCGGGGTCAGCCCCTCTCACAAGGACTCAAACCTGAGCCGCCACACAAGTGCCCCCGAGGAGCTGCCAGTAGGAAAGCAATCTGCTCCAGAAGATGACTACTGATTCTTAGACTTATTACGCCAAAAAAGTAAGGAAAAACTTTTAAAAATTCAGGAGCCACTAGGATATCCAGGATCCCTTGCCACAAGGACTAATACAGACAGCCCACGGAGGAGGATATACAACTGATCAGGGATGGGGAGGGGGGAATTGGGGAAGTCGGGATAACAATGCATGGTTTGCCCACTAAATAATGTAACTCATTATGGACAATAAATATATATTTTAAAAAAATTCAGGAGCCATGGAGAGAGATTTAAAGAGATTCCCACTGGTCAAATATAGGTCACTTTCAGCATCAAAATATTACTATAGGAGCTGGAGAGATGGCTCAGCGGTTAAAGGCACTTGCTTGCAGAGTCCAACGGCCTGGGTTCAATTCCTCAGTACCCACATACAGCAAACGCACAAAGTGGTGCATGCGACTGGAGTTCATTGGCAGTGACAAGGGGCCCTGGTGTGCACATTCCCTCTCTCTCTCCCCCTCTCTCCCTCTCTCTCTCCTTACAAATAAATAAAAATATTTTAAAAACACATCACTCTAGCAGATAGCTGTTAAATAATAGGAATCAATATGTCCATTCCTAACATGTGCCAATAAAGAATGAAGGTAGGGGCTGGAGAGATAGCTCAGCCGTTAAGGCACTTGTCTGCAAAGCCTAACGACCTGGGTTTGATTCTCCAGTACCCACGTAAAGCCAGATGCACAAAGTGGCACATGTGTCTGGAGTTTGATTGTAGCAGCTGGAGGCAGCCCTGGTGCACCCATTCTCTCTGTCTCTGTGTCTGTCTCTCTTCTCTATATTTCCCTGTTTGCCAATAAATATATTAAAATATTTAAAAAAGAATGAAGGTAAAGAAGGTCAGTGGAAGGCAGAAGGAATGATTGCTGAGGCAGGAGAATTGCCACAATGAATGTTCAAGGCCAGCCTGGGCTGTAGTGTAAGACCCTGTGTCTAAAAGGAAAACGAGGGGGGGGATGGAGAGATGACTCAGTAGTTAAGGCACCTGCCTGCAAAGCCTAACAACTAGAGTTTGATTCCCCAGTACCCTCATAAAAGCAAATGCACAAAGTGGCACATGCATCTGGAGTTCATTTACAGTGGCTAGAAGCCTTGATACGTCCATACATACTCTGTCTCTCTCTCTGTTTCTCTGTCTCTCTCTCTTTCTCTCTCTCCTTGGAAATAAATAAATAAAATTTTAAATATAGATTTTAAATGGGGGGGGAGGCTGGAGAGATGGTTTAGCAGTTAAGGTGTTTGCCTGCAAAGCAGAAGAACCTGAGTTTGATTCCCTAGTACCACGTGGAGCCGGATGGATGCACAGGGTGGTGCGTGTGTCTGGAGTTCATTTGCAGTGGCTGGAGGACCTGGTGCACCCACTCTCATTCTGTGTGAGTGTGTGTGTCTGCCTCTCTCTCTCTCTCTCTCTCTCTCTCTCTCTCTCTCTCTCTCTCTCTCTCTCTCTCTTTCTCTCAAACAAGTAAACAAAATTCTTAAAAATGAAAAAAGAAGAAAAGAGAAGCACCATTCAAAGCCAGGTATGACAGTGCTTATCTGGAAACCCAGCACTCAGGAGGCAGAGACAGGAGGAGGCTACAAGTCCCAGGACATCCAAGGCTGCATAGCAAAAGCCTGCATCAAAAGAAGAGATAAAAGGACCACTGGAGGACAGCAGAGTGGAGGTTTATTCAGAAGAGTCATCGATGGAGCCTTAAGGTGGACTAAGATTTAAGTAGTGTGCTCTATTTCATGACTGTGACAAAATGCCTGGAGCAGTCAACATATAAAGGGAAACAATAGGGCTGTCAGTTATGGCTCAGCAGTTATGAGCAGTTGCAGTGTGATCATGAGGACCTGAATTCACTCCCCAGCACCCCATGAAAGGTTGGGCACGGCAGTATATCCTTGTACCCCCAGCCAGCTTTGACATCTCACACACACACACACACACACACACACACACACACACACACACACACACAC
>PVHP010038851.1:0-16663 GCA_004024765.1 Zapus hudsonius | reverse complement strand
TTTGCTAGGATTTTGTTTAGGATTTTTGCATCCAAGTTCATCAGGGATATGGGTCTGTAGTTTTCTTTCTTTGTTGCATCCTTGCCTGGTTTGGGAATTAGGGCGATGGTAGCTTCATAGAAGGAGTTTGGGAGCCTACCCTCTTTTTCTATGTCCCTCACAAGCTTCAAAAAGAGAGGTTTCAGTTCTATGATGAAGGCAAATGGAACCTTTGAGAAAGTGTCGTGATATGCATAAGACTTATCACCACAAGTCAGATAACCCAGGACAGGTCAAAGAGAGACAACAATGATACCCAACACAACCCAAACCAGAAGTCCAGAGACACTCAAGGTCTCAACAATAAAACAGCCTTAAAACTCACTCACCATGACTCAGGGAACTGTGCAGAAGAGGAGGCAGAAAGAATGTAAGAGCCATGGTGGGGGATAATATCCAGAGACACTGTCTCCCTCCCCAACAACACACAAAGACGGGGGAGACCTGGTTACTTGCTGTGCTACTTATAACCCCCTACCCCAGGGACTGACCCCCATGAGGAGGGTCTCCAGTGGGTTAGAGACTTGGAGGAAGGAATTGGGGGCACCATCATAAGATTTGCTCATACAATGTATGTAATTATGGATAATAAAGACAAAAAGTATAAATTTTTATTTTCCATTAATATGTGCATATTGGATGCTGGTAGAACCAAGCCCCTGATCCATCAATGCCTTCTCTTTCTTTTGGGAAACCCTCCCAATCTCTCCAAAGTTTTTCTATATTTTCAGTTATAAAGTCTACTTTTATCTTCCTCACCTCCTTGACTGCATTCCTTTTTTTTTTTTTTTTTTTTTTTTTTTTTTTTTTTTTTTTTTTTTTTTGTTTTTTTGAGGTAGGGTCTCACTCTAGTCCAGGCTGACCTGGAATTCACTCTGTAGTCTCAGGGTGGCCTTGAACTCACGGCAATCCTCCTACCTCTGCCTCCTGAGTGCTGGGATTAAAGGCGTGCACCACCACACCCAGCTTGCATTCCTTAATTCTTCTTTCTGACGTGAACTTGGAAAGTCTTAGCCACTTGATTCCAGCTACATGTTGAAAGAATGAGTAAGATGAACCTCCTTGGATTCAAGAGAAAATGCAAATAAAATTTTCAGCTGTTTGGAAACAGAAAAGACCAACTGTCTATGGAGGGAGAACCACACCTTTTGAAGAAGCTGGTTTCTTAGTCTTTGTGTTCTTTTTTTTCTGAATGAACTATTAAACATTATTTTCACCACAGGGTCTAATTAGAATGTGAGTCGGTGTAACTGTCTTACATTCTAAGGTTGAGCAGAAGAGCACTTTCAAGAAAAAAATCTTGATTTTTCTTTTGGGGACAGGGTCACACTATATACATCTGGCTGGCTTGGAATTCAGTATATAGATCAGGCTGGCCTTGAATTTGCAGCCATCTTCCTGTCTCTGCTTCCCAAGCGCTGGGATGACATGCATGAGCCATCATGACTAGCACTTGATTTATTTTTTCTTTGTAGATTAGTATTAGAAATTAGAGCACTTCTCTCTCTCTCTCTCTCTCTCTCTCTCTCTCTCTCTCTCTCTCTCTCTCTCTCTCTCTCTCTCTTTCTCTCTCGGCATTGCTGGGCTTCAACCCCAGGACTTTGTGTGACTGAGCTACATGTCCGGCCACAGCACTTCTTAAAAAACCCCTTTATAAACACATATTAACTGTATATATTAATGGGGTTCCTCATGACATTTCTGTTCATGTGTATCATGCACAGTGATCAAATCCTACCTCCCTTTCTCTTCCCTCTCTGACATGTATTCTTCTTTACCTTTAGTAATTGCTACTGTACTTTCAGGTCTATTTTTTTAGCTTCCAAAAATGAAAAAAGATATGTAGTACCTGCCTGTCTCTGGCTTATTTCACTAGGAATATCTTCATTTTCCAGGTGAATTTTGCTGCAAATAACATTCTTCATTATGAACAAATAATAATAATATGATATTGCATTAACATTAATTTCAGTGTACTTTCCAAATAAATTCTACTTATTAAATCTTTTATGACAGATATAATGCTTTTATAATATATGTCAGTTATATAACATGATATGTATTATTACTTCAGTTTCATACATACTCTAATTTTTTTGTTTCACATGCAGGTTAAACTTTCTATTTTATTTATTTATGTATTAGAGAGGGTCTTGTTATATAACCCAGGCTGGCCTTAAACTCTCTTTGTAGCCCAGGCTGCCCTCAAACTTGCTGCAATCCTCTTGCCTCAAGCTCATGTGACCTTTAGTATACTTGGATATACTTCAGTTTCAGTTTTATATGTGTGATTATATGACAAGTTAGTATAATTTTCATTGTCATTAATATTAAGATTCTTGTATATTTTTTCTTTAGGAATATCTGGAATTCTGATTAAGAAATAATTATGATGATAATGGTCAACATGGTTAGAATCCCTAGGGAAGAATGCATAATACTATATCCTCTTTCAGAAAAATAAAACTATTTTTCCATTTGTAGTATCTAAAGTTTACTTCTCAGTCTGAGATACCAGTGTTCTATTTATGTCCTATATGAAACAATCCTTTTTTTCCTGTGTATTTGAGGACATCTTTCTAAGCTATCTTTAAATACTGATGTGCTTCTGAACCTTTTTTTCTTGCTTCTTTGCTGTGTGTGTGTGTGTGTGTGTGTGTGTGTGTGTGTGTGTGTGTATGTGTAATGTATATGTGGTGTGGCAGCTTAAATGCTGCCTGCTCTTGCTGGAGTGGAGCATTTGGTGTCCTGCTCCATTGCTCTTCTGCCTAGTCTTTGTTTTGAGCCAGAGTCTCATTTACTGAGTCTGGAGCTAGTGGGGCTCTGAAGAATCTCAGTCTTTCTTCCCCTGAAGGACTGGGGTTACTGGTTTGCATGGCCCTGCCTAGCTGTTTATGTGGGATCTAGGGATTCAAACTTGGTGGTCTCTGGCTTGTGCAGGAAGTGCACTTAACCGCTTAGCCATCTCTCCAGGCCCGAGTTCTTTTTTTCTAACTCCTTTCTTTTTCTTTTCCTCTTCCCTTCTTAATGAATATCACTGTATATCACTCCAGGACCACATTATACAGATGTATAAGTCGTGGAATACACCATCCCAGGAGTTGACAGTAATTGTCCTGTTTCCCAAGACTTGTACAGTGCAGGAGTTTCTGTACTATGAGGCACCTTGCTTGCTTGCTACTTTGCAAACCTCATCACTACTTGAACACCCACCTATACGACTTGTATCATCCTTCTTATTTTGTTATTTTGAGGTGAAAAGGTGAAGATTTAGAGATGAAAAAACTGGATTTCTGTTAAATAACCAGTGTTGTGGTCAGCTTTCTAGTTGCTGCACAGAAAGAACCCAAGCAAAAGCGGCTTGTGGAGGAATGGGTTTATTAGGCTTATGGACTCGAGGGGAGACTCCATCCTGGCAGGGAAAATGATGGCATGAGCAGAGGGCTGGACATCACCTCTGCCACAGCACTGCAAACAGCGGCAGGAAGGTGTGCCAAACACTGGCAAGGGGAAGCTGGTTTATAACCCCCATAAGCCCGCCCCCAACAACACAGCTCCATTGAGGTTTTAAAATCCAAACTGCCATCAGCTGAGGATCAATTACCCAGAACACATTCATTTGTTTGTGGGGGACACCTGGCCCCACAAACTAATAATCATACATGATGTAAATACAATGTGTTCAGCTCAACTTTTAAGTCCCAACAGCTTTCAACTGAGCCATAATACCAAAAATAAACCCGTAATGGCACAGAACAGTCAAACTGCAAAACATAAGGCACAGCAAAAACAGATTGACCGATACAAAATTTAAAACAAATAGGGCACCATCAATCTCTAACTCCAAGTTCAATGATTCTAACCAATAACAAGTCTCTTGGAGATTCAATTCCGCCCCTCCAGCTCAGATGTTCACAGTCCAGGAAAACTTCATCCAGTGCTAGAAGCTCACCTTGGCACCCATCTATAGTCCTGGAATTCTTTGGGTCTCCATTGCAACCCACAGTTCATCCTAGTGGCATCATCGGGCTCCATGCAGGCAACCTAGAACACCTGCTTCACATGCTGATGGCCATTTTTCAAAAACAAAACTGTGTTGCAAATCCAATGACCCTCTCTTCTTGCATTTGTTATACTCCACAGAACCAGGTGGACTACCAATTTGTTAATCCAGGGGGGGACAAAGCATTCAGGCCCCTTACTTCAAAGGATCTGCATTCTTCCTGTTGTTTCAATGCAGATCAGTTGGCCCAATCTCAGTGGCTGTCAAATTGTCTCTCAAACATTTGCAGGTGAATGGGCAGCAGTTTTGGCTCAAAGATCTCTTTTCTTTCTGTGCCATCTCCATCTGCTCACACCAGTCCATCTTTATGTAAAACAACCCTACACAGGTTCCCAGGACACAGGCAGGCAGAACGCAGCAAGCCTCTCACACAAACTGCTTCTGGCACAGTCCTGACCAAGTTCTTTTTCACCCTCGTAAGCCAAACCTCACAGGCCATAGTTCTTACTGCATTCAGGTCTTTTAATTCTGACCAGAATGGTTCATCAAGCTGTACTCACAGCACTGTGAGGCTTCTCTTAGGCTGATATTTCAAATCCTTCCACATTCCTTCTATAGATCACTTCCAGAAGACCAAAGCCACAAGATCAGGGTTCTACCAGCAACAGATCCCACATCCTGGTACCAAACCTGTTGTAGTCAGCTTTCTAGTTGCTGCACAGAAAGAACCCAAACAAAAGCAGCTTGTGGAGGAATGGGTTTATTTGGCTTATGGACTCGAGGGGAGACTCCATCCTGGCAGGGAAAACGATGGCATGAGTAGAGGAGTGTACATCACCTCCACCACAGCACTGGAAACAGCGGCAGGAAGGTGTGCCAAATACTGGCAAGGGGAAGCTGGCTTATAACCCCCATAAGCCGGCCCCCAACAACACAGCTCCATTGAGGTTATAAAATCCAAACTGCCATCAGCTGGCTATCGATTACCCAGAACACATTCATTTGTTTTTGGGGGACACCTGGATCAAACCATGACAACCAGGTAGTAGTTTCTCTAGTCAAAAGCACCTACTTCTTTCTACAGTATGCTAATTTTTGTGGGATACTTCTTGGCAATTTCATTCATGGCCACACCTAAATGAATGCAATTCCCAAATGGCTGTCTCTCTTGATAGCCCTTTAGAAATGCTTGCTTATAGGAGATTCTGCAGGACAGAAACCAAATCTGCATTGTTTACCTCCCCACTTCATCTCCTTTATTCCCATTCTCAGTGGCACCAGCAGCCCGGGATCTTCTTTCCCTCTTATCCCCTACCTCTAACTAGATGCACATCAACTCCATTCCTGAAGTCTCTCTCCATGTGTGTCATTGCTGGCCAACTGTCACTTCAGTGGTGTAGGCCTTCTGTTCTGATTGTGATGGCTCTGTCTGTGTTATGAAAACCTTTCCCTGAAAATCTCATGTCTAAACCTTTGTGCTGGCCATTCCCTCTGCCTGGCTCACTCAGTCCTCATTGCTACCTTCCCTTAGTAAGCTACTTCAAGACCCAGATTAAAATCTCCCTGTCAGTGAGCCTTCTTTGATGCCTGTCACCACCCTTCTTCCTTGAGCTAGATGATTCTCTGTGCTCCCACACAGTGCTCACTGCCCAAGTCTTTCATGTTGCCCGTTGAGGAATCCTGCTAATTGCTTTGCTTGCCTTAGTCTTACCCTAGAGGATAGGGACCATCTCACTTACCCTTTTCTTCCTAGCTCCCAGCAGCTTTTCTGACAGATCGATCAATACTCGTGGTAATGAGTATGCATTCACATGGTGCACCTATCTGCATATTATTATAGCATTCCTCATGTGTACTTAGTCTTATTAAAATTTGACTGCAATGTTTATAAACTCATATGACTAAAAATAATTTGTGGTGCTATTACTCAAGTAGACAAAATATTATGACAAAAGGCCATGCAATTATTGCTTAACCTGTGTTTTACATCCGTATTGGCAGTGGCTTCTTCCCTTATCTAGCTGATAAGAGATGGTAACTCTAAGTGTACGGCAATTTAAAGGTGTACTCTGTTGAACTTTGGTTTAAGACTTGGCTGGGAAGATTTGCAACAACAATAGTGCCCAAACTAGCCTCTCCAGAGGTGCTCCTGCTTCTTGTCCTTCAGTAGTGGTTACTATACCAAGAGGTAGATTGTCTCAGTCATCAGCCTCTGCTGATGTTAAATACTCTTTTTTTTTTAATTTCATGTGTGTTGTGTGCAAATGTGCAGGTATGTATGTGCATGGATCTGCATGCATGTATACATATGGAAGTCAGGAAACCTTAGGTGTTGTTATTCAGGAATGCTGTCCACCTTTTTTGGTAATTTATTTATTTGCAAAGGGAGAGAGAGGGAGAGGGAGAAGAACAGGGAGGAAGAGAGAGAGAGAATGAATAAATGAATGGGTCAGCCAGGGCCTTCTGCCAGTGCAAACAAACTTCATATGCATGTGCCACTTTGTGTATCTGGCATTACATTGGTACTTGGGAATCTAACCTAGGCTGTCAGGCTTTGCAAATAAGTACCTTTAACCACTGAGCATCTCTCTAGCCCTTGCCTACCTTTTTTTTTTTTTTTAAGACAGTCTCTCTCATTGGCTTGGAATTCACCAACTAGGCTCCAGCCCTAGACATTCTTTCTGTGATTTTCATTAACATGCAAGTAACACAGGTTTGGGTCCTATTTCAGCTTGGGTCTGGGTTGAGCCAACCATTTCAATCTTTCTAGATGTCATCTTTAAACTTAGGTGTTTGACTTAAGATAGCTTAGAAGGACTTTGTAAACTCAAATATCTTGTGATTACATGACTTTGAGTCCCTCCCAGGCCCTGTCCCTCTTCAGTCCTCCCCCTCCAGTGGACGGGTGCTCCTCCCTGTCCCAGCATCACACGCATGCATAGATACACTGTGTTCTTAGCACTTGGCTTTGACCTAGAGGTTGGCTTTGGCATGAGCCCAGACGCAGATTGCTTGTGTCCTTTGGAACCTTGCCCACTGCTGCTAGTACTGAGCTCACATATCTACCCACAACGATGGGCGAACCCCTTCCTTTGAGGAAGCGCGTTCCTCACAGCAAGAATGGGAAACTGCAGAGGGAACAAGAACTTCTAGTGTCAGAGGAGGGATCTTTTTAAACTGTAATGTTCAACAGGTTTGGGCCTGCAATCGCGACCTTTGGAAGTATGAAGAATGAGGAGGTATGCCATCAATTGTACACATCGTACACATTAAGTATCCCCAGTTTTGGGGTGGGCAAGTCATGCCAAACCAACCCCCCAGTTCTGGATTATCTGATTTAGAGTTTCTTTAATTGTGAGCACAACTAAAGTTATTTAACGGGGTCTTTTTCTCTTTCTTTTCTTTTTTCTTTCTTTTCTTTTTTTTCTCTCTCTCTTTTTACATAATTTGCTGAAAGAGTATTTCAAAGGAAATAAAAAAAAAAAAATCCCCGTAAATCTTAGTTTCCCAAAGCCCCACAATCTATGCAAACTGAGGCTATTCCTGACTCAGTCTGCCTACATTCTAATTTTATCAGGAGGACAGATCAGGTGTACACAGTGTTTTCCAAGAGGGAGATGTGTGCAAGGGAAAGGTTTCTGTAAAAACCGATTTCTGGTGACGTGGGCAGGCAGGTCAGGGCTGTCAGAAGTGGAAAGAGAAAGCTGGGGAAGGAGGGAGAAGAAGGTGACCCTGAGTGCTTTCCATGTACCGAGAAGCAGCGAGCTGAGCAGAGCACCAGGGCCAGGCTCTGCGTGGTGCGCACCCTGCCGCGCCCGGGGTCCTGGAGAGCCCCGGGGTCCAGACCAGGCTGCTGCCGGGGGCGCTACCGAGGCCGGGTTCCGACAGGGTTAAGGCCATCACCTGCCGCTGAAGTGCGACCCAGATGGGAAGTAGGAAGTGCGGCGCCCCAGCTTCCTGTATAAATAAACGCTGCGCCCCACGCCCGCGGCTCCGCAAGGTCCCGGGCGGGCGGGCGGGCGGGCGGTGCAGCGGGGCGCAGCTGCCCGTCAAGGCGGGGAGGCGGACAGGGACTCCTCCTCCGGGCGGGCGTGGAGTCCGGTGGCCATCCTGCAGAAGTGCGAAGCTGTCAGCGGCCGAGGGACAGGGGCTAGGATGAGAGAGCGCCCGGTCCTCCTCCTCCTGCCCCGGGCGCGCAGGACCCGCTGCTGAGAAGCCCCAGGCCGGCCAGGTAGGTCCAGGTCCGGAGCCTTGCAGGCTGCGGGCGGGAGGGCGGCGGTGCCAGGCAGCCCGGAGGGCGGCTAGCCTGAGCCCAGACCCACCGGACACCCATCCTGCTCCCAGGGCTTAAGCCGCAGCGACCCGCATGCCATGCATCCAGTGCCTTAAACACCTGTTAACTTTTTTTTTTCAATAGCTGCCTTGGTAAAGGTAAAACGAAATTAGTTTCGTTTGTGATTAAACGACCTCTAGAGACGGTATCATAAAATTGAAAATTAGATCCATCCTCCCGCTGTTGTAAGGGGAGGCTAGAAGTTGGCATGGTCTCTGGTGTACAGCTACCTTGTATTATTTGGAAACGCAGAGTGAGGGGTATGTTGACTCACATAGCTATGAATAAGACGTTCTGCGAATTGTGGAGTCTAGTCCATACGTTATGGTGATTATTTATTTTGTCAGGTAATTACTGACAACAGAGAGAGAGAGAGAATGTGTCTCAAGTTGACACTAAAAGGAAACAAAGACAATACTTTCAGGATCATTCTACAGTTCTTGAAAAGGACACTGATTCTTGTTTCACTAGGGGTAAGGTATCTTTTGCTTACCCCTTCCAGGGCCCCTTTTCTGAGGAGTTTCAGGGCTTCTGCCAGAAAACCTTCTGATTACATGCATGTCTTACGTTCCAAATTCCAAGAGTAGCTGTTCTCTTTCTCCACGTTTCCACTGTAGACTGTCACTTTCTTGCTCTCTGCCCCAGGTATCTTATCCAAACACAAGCTGGATACCCTAATAAGACTATCAATGTTCTCACTGTTTATATGAGCACTGAGAGGTAGGAAGCAAAGTATAATGTATTCAGTATTTATGAAGCAGCAGATTAGGGGTGTCTCTGCCCAGAAGCAAAATAAGTGAACTTTGGGATGAGTCAGTTTGTAGGTGTGGGTAAGAGGCAAGAGCCCAGCCAGTCTTAACAGATTTGCTAATTAAACTATCTGCTGCAGCTTTCACTGAAATGTGGCACTTGGTTCAGCCTTCCTTTCACATGGGGCTCCTCTCTGGCTCTTTCCTCCTCCTCACCCTGTCCTTTATAATCCCTGGTCCTTTTCATGGGTAGCAGGCCCTCAAGTACTTCTGAAACTGCCTTGAGAAAACACCACTTGGAGATAATTGTGTTAGGAAAGGCAAGATCATGCTGTAACCTGGCTTCTGCCCTCCTGCCCTTACACACCTCTGGCTGGTATTGTGGCATCGATTTGGAGAAGTGCAGGGATGGGAGAATCCTGTGTCTCAAAAACACTCTAGATGGGTGAAATAGTGCAAGGTAAGCATGTGTAGTGAGTGTGAAAAAGATGGCAAGGAGCAGAATTGGGTTGCTTGGCTTTTTATTTAAAACAAACAGAAAAAAAACCCCAACTTGACCCCAAATCCCCCAGACCAATCACCCTAGATAACTCACTCCTGCACTACTGTGTTGGAAGGAAGGCTTGAGTGTGGTCAAACCCCGTCCATTTACCCAGGGTTTTACAAATATTTACAATCACTGATGCCAAATATCTTTGTGCTGAGCCCTGAACATTCTCAGCATTCAGAAGCCCCATTCTCATGAATGGTCTTAGTTCACTGGCAGTTTTAAAGGCATCCTAGTTTCTAAACTAGGTCAGTTTAAGACATGTCTTTTTCAAATAATCAGGTCTTGGGGTATCATATTATGAACCAGGTTTTTGTAGCTAAGGAAAATATGCTCTCTCTAGAAAAAAAAGTTTACCTAGTAAGACTGTATAGCTTCTTGGATAACATCTGTCTTTTCAACAGTGTGAATACTTTCAGTCAGAGAAAGTGTATTTGAAATTTCTGCCTGGAGAAACTGTTTTACTATTTAGTTGCATAAAAATGTTTGTATGCATGTCTGAATCATTCTTCTGAAGTGTTTCTGCTCATCCTGGCTTCTGCATTTCCTCTAGCCTGGACATGACATGACATCCTTTTTAAGGGAAATTCTTGGAGTTTGGTATCCCCAGCTGGAAGCAGAGGTCAGGAATCATGCAGTACCCAGAGCAAAGTCCGAACCATTTGGGAGACTAAACCTACTTTGTGCAACTGATTATCTTGGTTGTGGGAAAGGGGCCAAGCTGTGTCACAGGCCGTGCTTTACACTTAGGGGAGGGGACGTCTGGAGCTTTTGCCCCTCAGTATGGAGATGTTTCTTCCAGTGATTTCTGCCTTAATATATTAGCTATACTAACAAAAGTATTTCAGCTTTTGAGTTAATAGAAATGAATGCAGATGAGAACCAGGCCTTTAGTATTTTCTCTTCCTTGTACAATCAGAAAAGATGTTTACTGTTGGGTGACTACTTCCTAGGCACCGAGAGATGCTGGGGGCATACAGATGTGTAAAATGGGGCCTATGTCCAGAAGAAATGTTCATCATTTCAGAAGTGAATTTGGAAGAAGATAAATCTTAATATATGCTGTTCTAGGAGAATATGAAAATTATTTTTATGTTTTTCATCTCAATTATATGTATTTTTTGTTATTTTTTGATAGTGTTTCTCTAATGCCATTTGAGCCCTAATTAAGTTGGGGAGATATAATAGTACATAAGTTAATTTATTTGATCTCATTTTAATTTGTAGGGCTGAGGTTCATGTCCAGGGCTTCATGCATAATAGGCTGGTTTTTTATTTTTAAAATATTTATTTCTATGCTTTGGCATTTGCATCATACTTCAGTAGTCATTTAAAACAGAAAACTATACGTTATAGAGTAAAAGTGACCAGTGCTTCTCCAACATGAGATGAGAAACTTCTAGTCTATGAGTGGGTCCCTTTCTTGGGTGAAATGCACACCTCTTATTCATACTTGAAATACTTCTGATTCCATGGCTTGTTGTATTGGTTAAGGACATATTTTGGGAGATGGCTCAGCAGGTAAGAGCACTTGCCATGTAAGCATGAGAGCCGGAGAGGGCCTGAAACCTCCTGAGTTCAAGTCCCCAGCACCCTCATAAACATCTGGGCATAACCACAGGCACCTGCAACCCCAATCCCGTGCTAGCAGAGACCAGAGGATCACTGGACCTTGCAAACATGGCAACCCCAGGCTCAGAGAGAGACTATCTCAAGGAAGTGTGCTGGTGAGCAGTAGAGGAAGACACCTGATGTTCTCTTCTGGCTTTTGCATGTGTACCACACATGGAGCACACACACACATATGCCACATGTAACAGCACACATATTACACACACACACAAAATAACACATTTTGATAGGCATACTTCATTGCTTTCTAATTCCTCTGAAGTAATGAGTTCAAACCTCTGAGTTCAAACCCTTAGTCAGCTTGCTTTTTTTTTTTTAATCTTGTGAAAACAGAATAAAATAACTCATTCCTCTTTTCATAGACTTGTGGCTAGAATGATAAAACTACAAGTTTAAGATTATATATGAAATTATCTGTTAACAAACTCCTGAACTAGTTTCCCTTTTTAAGTAGGGAGCAGGCTTTATCACCTTTACATTCCTACTGCATTGTTGGTGTGGGATTTGGTTCTTTGTGGTGAACTTTGTTTCCTGCATTATAGATTCCTGTTACAAGAATCTTATTTGGCAAAGACATACAAAAATACACACCCTGAGCCTTGCTCAGCATGGTAGGGAGGATACTCCTCTTCAAACAACTTTTAAATTTGTTTCTAATCAAAATTTGTAATTTTATTTTTACCTTTTACAGCAGAGACTGTTAATTACATATGCATTTATGCATTTGGAGAAAATTTCTGATTTAGATATTCATTCCTTTGTGGCTCATTTCCAGGTAGTGTCTGGACCTCGGAAATCAGCCCAAGTCTTGTTCTGTGGGGTTTTTCACCGTGATTGGGTAATTACATCATTGTCCAACCTGCCTGCTGGTGGCATTCCTTCCTGCTTTTGAACTTTGTTGTGATGCCAGTCAGGGGGAGAAAATGATCCAGCCAGCAGGGCTAGATGAATAATTGTGGGAATCAAGAGAAGCACTGATTTCAAAAGAGTGGGCAGGGCCTGGTGGTGGGGTGAGGAAGCAACCGCCATGGTAAAGGAACAGTGAGCATGAATGCCGCCTCATATTCACTCCCACCTTCTTTGGTAAGTTTATATTGCGAGCAAAGCTGGAACGGATTCCCACCTCTTGGGCCTTACCATGCTGTGTATGAGAACATGGAGAGAGGGCAAGAAAAGGGAACAACACTATGCAAACGCTCAAACATGCCATCCAGATGCACTGTGGGCTGTAAGGTTAGCTCCTGGATGCCATGTGCTTCCAGTAGAAAGAAACCTTTACAGGGGAACATTGAAAAATTAAATCTCATTAAAATAGTTTCATGGCCTGTTCATCACCTAATTTTCTATTTTTAAATATTTATTGAGAGAGAGAGAGAGAGAGAGAGAGAGAGAGAGAGAGAGAGAGAGAGAGAGGGAGAGAGGGAGAGAGAGGACGGGAGTAGCAGGGCCTCTTGCCACTACAAATGAACTTCAGATGTATGAACCACTTTGTGTATACTTTATGTGGGCACTGGGGAATTGAACCTGGTCCATTAGACTTTGCAAGTAAGCATCTTTAACTGCTGAGCCATCTCATCTCCCCAGCCCATCATTGCCTAATTTTTTTTCTTTTTTATTGTCCATAAAGAGTTACATTGTTTAGTGGGCCAACCATGAGTTGTTATCCCCAATTCCCCATTGCCCCCCTTCCCCATCCCCAGTCAGCTGGATATCCTCCTCCGCGGGCCGTCTGTATCTGTCTTTGTGGTAGGGGACCATGGATAGCCCAGTCTTCAGCCGGGTTCTCATGACCCAAGTGTGTTGTTACTGAGGGGTGCCATGCCTCTGATATTCTCCCCCACCACAGCTCTCACAATCTTTCCGTCCCCTCTTCCGCTCAGTTCCCTGAGTCATGGTGGGTGAGTATTAAGGCTGCTTTAATGTTGTCATCACCTAATTTTAAACATCAAAGGCATTCTTTTTTCAATTGATTTCTTTATTGTTAATAATTAGAAACACTTTATGAACAAGTCTTGTGTTGGTATCCCCATTTCCCTCCTCCCTGCCCCCAATCTACTGAGGGCTCTCCTCTTCATTGGGATTGTTAGACCAGTCCATGGGATGGAGGGCTATAAATTGTGCAAGCAGTAGACATTTTTTTAGGAGGGCAATGCCTCAGGATATTTCTTCCACCCCCCCAGGGCTTTACAGTCTCTGCCCCCTCTTCTGCAAAATTCCGTGAGCCATGGTGGGTGAGTTAGAAGTCTGCTTTACTGTTGTGCTCTTAAGAGTCTCTGGGTTTCTGCAAAGGGATTCTTTAGAAAACAGTTCTTGCTAATGTTTTAAGATTCTCCTCCTTACTCGTGGAATGCTGGTCCTTTCCACCCACGAAAGAGTTGATAGGGATACCAGTCATGCTCTGAATAACGATGTTTCAGTCAGCAGAGATCCTCATAGACTATAATGGAGCCAAAAAGTTACCATTTTCTAGTGACATTGAACCATTTGTAGTGCCTGTATTGGCGCTGGTGTACACAAACCTACAACACTGCCAATTGCACAAAGTATAGCACACGCACTTACACATAATTTGTCATAATGATACACACTATGTTGCTGGCTATGTGATACTTTTGATTGCTATTTGAGAGTGTAGCAGTACTGTGATGCCACGTGTCCCAGACAGCAGCCTCCCTCATCTTGTGTTCACCATGTCTCTTCCTACATCAAGAAGGCCCCACTCAGTGACTGACCTGTGCTGTGCCTTCTTAGGTTTGTGTAGTATTCACAAAGAGGTGATGCATTACTGAATTTGCATATCAGTTCCATTTTTGGAAGATAATGGTCTCCAAGCTACAAAGTCATTATTTTATTTCTCTCCTTGAATTTGTTGAGATGGAACTGTGACCTGAAGTGCTTTTTCTTCATCTCTTGCTTTCTCTGAATGAAGAATCAGTGGAGAGAACAGAAGTCCTTCCACACAAGGCACAGTGTTTTCCAACACTGACACCTCCCTCATGGAGGCCAAGAACATGAACACTCACTCCCAACACATCCAAGAACTAAATATTTCTTGAGTCTGCTTATGCCAGTGGGGAGTTTCTCATCTATGTTATCACTAAAATAATGACTAAGCATACTATGTGGGATACCATGTCTGTGCTCATTGGCACTGAGCACTGTTCTTTAAAAAGTGATTCCATAGCTATGAATATTCTTGAGGAATTGCATTTCTCTGCAGCTGCCCGTGTTCTGATTGTTCTTGCTCGTCTAGGACATGCACAGTTCAAGGACTAGAACTGTTTCTGATGTTACTGATATGTACTAGTTCATCTTGTCCGTGGATAATCTGTGCATAAGTCTTTGTATCATTTAGCCCTATCCTTGCTTTCACCATTGCTCTTACTATACGTCCCAGAGGCAGGCTTTCCCTCCTTCTAGACTGTCCTTAGAGTTATGGCTGGTGGAGGCCAACACTTCACTAGCTTCTCTCAGTACCATTTGAGTCATCAATAGGTTCTGGTAAGAACATGAATCAGTAGCTAAATAAACAACTCCATTGTGCAGATGTGCAAAGGTCAACATAATACAATCAGCTCTCTATATTTGCGGGTTCCAAGTCTGTGGATTCACCCGTGGATCAAAATGCTCAGGAAAATGTTGCATCTCTATTGATGTTACACGGCTATTTTTCCCTGTGATTTTTTCTAATCAATGCTGTATTATATCTATAATAGCTTTTCATTATATTAGACATTGTAAGCAATCTAGAGGCAATTTAAGGTATTCCAGAGTTATTCCAGGATTATATTGATTGTGTGGAGTACTATGCCACTTTATTTAAGGGACTTGAGCATTCTGGATTTGGGCATCTGAAGGAGTGGAGGTCCTGGAACCAATACCTCATGGATATCGTGTTGAGCAGAAGCTGGGGTCTGGCATATTGTTTGTAGTTGGTCTTGGGAGAGCTTTCCTAACAAGGCAGAAAACGAATTGTCAGACTGTTGGTACACAGCAACATCCCGAGTTATTCTTCTCCATGACACAAGGCAGCTCTTCAGCCTTACCTCTGCATTGCTTGTCCTTCCCAAAGTCTTCCTTCTGCTGGGTTCCTCCCATCACCATGTGTTCACAACTGTTACTCCAGCTACTTCATCTGCTGTCTCTGTCAGTGTCTTGCAGGGGCACAGAAACATTTGAAGTACTCATGTGGCTCCTCTTCCATCTTGTCTCTTGCTCTTGGGTAACTCTAGTATAGTCCAGAATTGAGACTGAGCGACTGGGTTTTTAATTAAATCCTGGCACACCAGTGATATCCACTTGATTCATTTTGATGGCTGTTTCTGTTAGTCTCAGTAGTTGTATTTCATCTAGTTATCTAAGGCTTCAGGTTCGATGATATAAAAGTCCCCAAACATCTCACTAAGCATCCTAACAAAATGGTATTCTTTACAAATAGTTTATCTTTCTTTTGTCATCATGTGCAAGGGACAACTGCTCTGATTCCTGCTGGTCACAGGCATAAGCTACATCAGTTAAAAATACTTTCAATGTTGCCTCTCACCTTCTGCTTTTATGGAGCAGATTGCTTTTTCAGGCCTCCAGCAGAATATGAAAACCCCTCATCCACTCTGTGCTCCCAGCCCAGCTCCTACCTTACTCCTTTCTTTGGCAAGTTTACTGAGAACATATGAGGCAAAAGTGACCTTGCTGTCCTTTCCCATCAGATAGGACTTGCTTCTCATAGAATGACCATTTTATTGTGCCAGAGGTACTCTCGGAGTAGGGCAAACTGCTGGCCGCCCTTCCTGGTAAGTTAGTGAAAAATCAGATGGTGTGAGGAGGTCTTTCTTCCATTCCACTCATTGTCTGGCCAGTCTGTTCTGCTATGGTGCTAGGTGTGTGTCAGCAAATGAAAACTGCCACCAGCCTTTGAAAGTTGAAACCTGAAGGCAGCTGTCAGAGTTCCCTTCCTCCCAATGTGTCTTTATATCCTCTTCCAACGTTCTTTCCCCAAGGGGCTCTGGACACCCAAGAGAAGCACAGTTACACCTGTAATAACTCTAAAAGTCATTACAGCTTCTCCAATCATGAGGCAGAGTTGCTAATTCAAGTCACTTTCTTATCATAGGTAAAAATGTGAGGTATGGGGCAAAACAAGCCATGCAAGCCAGCAAGCCACTAACAGTGATTGGCATCTCTCTTGAAGGAAGACTCAACTTGAAATCAGAGGGCCAAGAGGCTGAACGTCCTGTGCCAGCTGATGAGAGAGGTGGGAAGGTGGGAGGGAGTCCTCAGTCCTGCTGTGCCCACCCCTCCCCGTAAGCTTCATGCCATTTGCTTGATTCTGCCGCTGCTCTCGTGAGAATGGTAAATCTTTA
>PVHP010038850.1:0-16669 GCA_004024765.1 Zapus hudsonius | reverse complement strand
GGTTATAAGCCAGCTTCCCCTTGCCAGTGTTTGGCACACCTTCCTGCCGCTGTTTGCAGTGCTGTGGCAGAGGTGATGTCCAGCCCTCTGCTCATGCCATCGTTTTCCCTGCCAGGATGGAGTCTCCCCTCGAGTCTGTAAGCCAAATAAACCCATTCCTCCACAAGCCACTTTTGTTTGGGTTCTTTCTGCGCAGCAACTAAGAAGCTGACTGCAACAGGGAGTTCAACCTGGGGTTCCTCTCTCCACACCAGCCAATGCTTTCCCACTGTACAAAGAGGAGAGACAGAATGCATTCCTGGAAGCTGGCTATTAGTCTTGCATTACAATTATGTTTACAAGGTGCATGTGATGCCATTAATAGGACGGGCCTAGCCAACAGTCCAGCCTCTGTGATTTAGTTTGAAAAGGCAAGCTGGGGAGGTGCCCTGGGCTGTTGGAAGGCCAAGAACACTGCAGGTGGAGGCGGGTGCAGTTGCTCTGCCAGCAGGGTGGGTGTGTGCTGCAGCCTAAGTGCGCAACTTCATCAGCAATGTAATTCCATTTATGCTATTACATAATTAAATGGAGACTTGAACCGTGCTTTTTAAAAGATTATGTGACCATATGTAGCCTGAGCCTTTGCCAGATTGCAAAACGGGATCTTTTCACAATTCCTTTCTATTAGGTTAGGACTCTCTTATTTTTTCCTTCCCTCTTCTCCCCACCCCCCAAATTGAATCAAATCCAGTCAGTAGTTAATAAACCCGTGGCAGCTTAAATATGTGTATTTCAAAATATGCTTTCAAACAAAAAGAAACTCCCGTGGAATCCAGATCGTGTGTCAAGCGTGGAGTATCTTTGTTCCCACACTGGAGAGCAATGAGAGATTGTATTTCAAATGGCTTTTTATCACATGAATTTTCTACAGAAAGCTGTAGAATCAGGACTGGAGAATTTAATTAGCAAAGAGTACACTTAATTCTGAAAGAAATTCAAGTTGAAGAAAACAAAATCACATGTCTAGCAGAATGCTACTACTTGGGGGTGGGGGTGGGGGAAATCCCTGTAGGGGGAGATGTATCTCTGAGACTCAGTAACATTAGAGAATTCCAGTCACAGAGAAGAATTAAACCAGAACGGATATAATTTTATAGCAAACAAAAATGTTAGATAGTTTTAAATGAAATTCAATCTTTAGTTTATAGTACGATTATATTAAGAAAAAAATAAAAAAGAGAAACCAGTAGTTTTGAAGCCTGAATAGAAGGTTGCCACCACGTGTTAGTGCTGGGGGCGGGGCCCAGGGCCTTGTGCATGCTAAGCATGCGCTCTACTTTCTGATTTTTTAATCAGCATGCACCCTTCCTCATAAAATCAGACTAATCTATGCATATGCAACAGCTCTTATTAAGATGCATTAGCAAACCCCAGTGCCATTAGATAATGAACCTGGCCGAAGGTTATTTCCCAGTGAACTGTGCTGAAGGATCCCAACTTGTGTCTTAGTGGCTTGGTTTTGAAACACAAAAGCCCTAAATGAAAAGGATTGTTTTGTCTGAATATTTCTTCCTTTCCATGCATACTGACCACATGGGTGCTGCTTCCTTGGCACCTGCTCTGAAGCGTGGATACAGAAGGGGATTATCATCTTTCAGTCTTTCCTCCATGCTTGGATTCTAGAGGTTCAGTCAGTTCTGGCTCCATGCACCTGTGAACAGTGTGTTCTGAGTGGTTTTGGATCCCACCTAAAACTCTGTGCTCTATGTTAACAGAGCTCAGTATCAGCTGGGGACCATGGAAGGCCAATCTTGGTTTTGACTAAAGATTCTTGAGAGAGAGCTGGGAAGATAGCTCAGTGGTTAAAGGTATTTGTTTGCAAAGCTTGCTGGTCCAAGGTTAATTCCCCAGCACCCATATAAAGCCAGATGCAAAAAGGGTGCAAACGTATGACATTTGTTTGCAACAGGAAGAGACCTTGGCATACCTACACACACACACACACACACACACACACACACACACACACAGAGAGAGAGAGAGAGAGAGAGAGAGAGAGAGAGAGAGAGAAGCACTCACACAGGCACACATGCAAATGAAATAAAATAAAATTTAAAAAAAGAATGGGCTGAAGATTTAGCTCAGTAATAGGTCATTTGCCTAGAATGTACAATGCCCAAGGCTCTAGGTTTAATCCTTCATACCAGAACAAAAGGGAAGGAAGGGAGGAAAAGAAGGAAGAAGAATCAGAGGGTACAAAGAAGAGGAGAGGAGAGAGAAAGAAGTGGAAAAGAGGAGTCCAAGACAGGACAGGTACACAATATTTTTTACTTGGAAAAATTATTTTTTTTATTTTTTATTTATTTGTCAGCAGAGAGAGAATGGGCCTTCTAGGGCCTCTGGCCACTGCAAATGAACTCCCGATGTATGTGCCAATTTGTGAATCTGGCTTTATGTGGGTACTGGGGCATCATACCCAGGCAGTCAGGCTTCACAAGTGCCTTGAATTGCTGAGCCACCTCACCATTCTGTGAATTATATATGACACCCATTCCAATATTTAATGCGTATAAGGTACTATCCCAATTTTACATCAAACAACCTGATAAAATGACATCTTGAAGCTTCCCCTTGGGACTGTATGCTGAAATAAACCCTTTCTTCTCATCAGCTGTTGGGGGTCAGGTGTTTTATCCTAGCAATGAAAGACTGGTTTTGAGGGTGACAGTTCCTCTCTGGGCTATGGGAGGGCATAGCCAGTGCCTCTTGGCAAGTGCAGACAACAAAAGGGTAAGTTAAGAAAGATTTATTTTAAGAAAGTAAAGCAGAGAAGTTCCCAAGCTGGGAGGCTTCCTAAGTGGGTAGTCTGCATGGTGACTAGGATCTGGATTTCTTATAACCTTGGATATGTGCATCAGTCATTGGGGTGGGATAAACTTCATCGGCTAAGTTTAAATGGATATGAAGGACCTTGATTGGTTGGTGGGTCAGGGTCAGGGAGGAGAACCCAGATTTAGAAAGGGTGTAGTAGCTGGGGGTGAGGAGAAGAAGCCTGAGAAAAATTCAAGAAGCTGCTCCTGATGAACATCTTGATGAATCAGGTTTAAGTTCAGAGTATAATTGTCTTTTATGCATATTCTCTGGGGCCTGTGTCCCGAAAGAACTACCCACAGCAAGGCTGCCTTGCTCTATCTCTATCAGCCTTACAGAGCCAGACTCAAGGAAAACAGAACCGCCTTCCCCCCTTGATATGTGGCTGCCTCCTGTGGGCCCTGTTCCCAGGGGCTTCTCAGTGCATGTGCTTCCCCCCTCCCCAGTGTTCATAGGGGTCCCCCAAAGAGTCTACCCGAGAGGCTGAAATCCCTCCCTGTCCTGGGCTTCTAGGGAAGACTATACAGTGGACACTTCAAGTTGTCCTAGGCCACCACCTCCCTGACCTGAGCACCACACTCTAAGTATGACAGGTAGAAACCAGAGTGCCCTGTGCTGGGCACTCAGTGCAGCAGGCTTTGACAATGCCTGTCAGGCCAGCTTAAGCCCTTCTATAGCTCTCCATGGCCACCCAGGTAAAAAGTAAATCCTCCTGAGAGTGTTGGAAGTCCGCTGTGCATTGCTTCTCTGGCCTTCTTACTCTGTCCTTGTTCTCATTGTTGTCCAGCCTTCTGGATGGATCTTGCATGAGCCATGCATACCCACCCACTCTCGCTTCAGACACTTTTCTCTGCTGTTCCCTGTGCATAGAACACTGTTCCCCTAGCAGCAAAATTGATCACTCTCTCATCGACTTCAGTGTGGTTTTTCTTTCTGTTTGTTTTTCTTTTATTCTCTATGGTTCTTTTTCTTTGAGACAGAGTCTTACTGTTGGCCTCATACTCATGTCACTTCTCCTGCCTCAGCCTTCTGAGTGTTGGAATTACAGGCATGTGCTATCCTGCCCAGCTATTTCAGATCTTTTTTTTTTCCAAGTGCCACCATAGCAAGGCTCCCTCTGGCCATGATGTCCTCTCTACCTGAGCTACTCCCACTTCACCTGTCCTGCATTCTCCTAATTTCTTCAGCCTTTGCTCACATGTAACAGTACACTGTAGGAGCTCCCTTCTCATGCCTGAGGCAGAGCACCCATCCAGAAACAGCTTATGGAAGGAAAGGGTTAATTTTGGCTATTAGTCTCAAGGAGGTTTCATCATGGCTAGGAACATATGGCAGAGCAGACAGCCAGGACATCACAGCTTGTCACAGCAGCAGAGAAGAAGCAACAAGAGAGAGTGAGCTAGCTCTGAACACCCAGTATGGCGGGGCTAATCAACCTCAAGGCCCGCCCCCAATGACACCCCTCCTCCAGAAAGACTCCACCTCTCAAAGGCTCCACCAGCTGGGGATTAGGTATGAGGCTTAATCATAAACACATGAGGTTATGGGGCACATTTGACATTCAAGCCACACATGGACCCTGTGTATTTTCACTTTGTTATAGCTTCCATTGTCTTCACTTTTGTCCCCTCACTTTGTTCACTGGGCATCTCTGGCTTTAGAAACCTGCCTGGCATGTACTAAGTGCTCAGTTAATATTTGGGAAGTGAAGAGATGTGGCTAGAATGACAGACATATGCCCCGAATACTTTCATTTCTCCATCATCGTAGCTCTATTTTCCCTTCTGTGTGAAGAAACTGGCACAAGCTCCTCCTTAATTGCCTTTGGTGCCTCTGGTCCAGCCTCTCCCCTCCCCAGACTCTCCTGCCAAAAGTCCCCTCGGCTTGCTCCAGCTCCCCCGTAGGCCACTTCTTTCTTTCTTAATTGACTTTATTTATTTACTAGTTTGTTTCCATGTAGGGTCTCTCTCTAGTCCAGGCTGACCTGGAATTCACCAGGTAGTCTCAGGATGGCCTTGAACTCCTCCTTCTGTCTCCGAGTGCTGGGACCACCAGGCTTCTATTAGATCCTATTGCTCTTTCTGCATGGCAGCCCTGAACAGCAAGGAGTTTTAAGTAACAAAAATCTCCCAAGTCAGTATACATTTTGTATACATTATGAAATGTATACAATGTATACATTTTGAAAATTACTTTCCTTCAAAGCCTTGGAGAGAGGATTCCATTATTCTCTAGCCTTCACTGCCTTGGTAAGTCTCTCGTTATTCCAAGGGCAGCTTTTTTCCCTGGGTTTGCTTTTAGGAGTTCTCTTTGCCCTTAGGATTCTGCACTCCATTGCCCTATGCAATGGGATAAACATCAACCTCTGTTCCCAGCCAGTCTCCTGGATCTCCTAATGTCTTTCATAGGAACCACCCCTCTGTGTCTGGGAACTTTATTCTAAGGAACTTTATCAGCTCTGTCTTACAGAAATTCTCTCATGGGAATTCTCTCCTGGGTTCAATTTAATTTGCTTCTTAACTAGTCCTTTGAATTTGAAATGTCAACGAGTATATTCTTCACGAATAGGAAGTTATTAAACAAAACATTTATAATTTGAAAATTTAGAAGCTCCCCGAATGTTCAACAAGTATAAATTTAATGAATGATAAATGAAATTATAGTGCATCTATTAATAAGTAATTGTCTAGATATTAACAGTCCAACCAAATAAACATGAAACAAAGATCAAAATAAAATGTATTAAAATGATAACACAGGGCTTCAGTGTAGCTCAGAGGTTCAGCATGTGCAGACTCAATTCCTGGCACCGAAATATAAAAATAAGGTAAAAATGCAAAGTGAACAAAATGCTATATATGCTCTTTACATTTAGATGCAGTTCTCTTAGGACGGTGTTATGGCTGGACTACGAACTGTTCCCCATAGGCTCATGCTCTGAACTCTTAGTTCCCAGCTGATGACACGCAACTGGAAGGTTCTGTAAACTGGGAAGGAAGCCTCACTGGAGAAGTAAGTCACTGGTGAGGGTTATGCTTGGTCTTCAGTTTCTTTCTCTCCCCTTCCTGTCTGCTGTAATGTGAATAACTCTCCACACACACTCTTGCTGCTGTTTGCCCAAGCGTGTGGGGGCTAACAGTGGGGATGGAACCTTCTAGAACCATGAACAAAATAAATCCTCCTTCCCTTAGATGACTTTTGTCAGGCATTTGGTCCCAGCAATGAAAAGTCCAAGGGACACAAGTGTCTTCATTCAGATGACTTTTCTCTTCCCAACCGTTCTGCAACTATATTATATTTGCCATTAAGAACTATTTCTGTGTACTGGGGACACAGCTTTGTGGGTAAGAGTGAAAGCAGGAGAGCTTTATTTGCCCTGAGTTTGGGTCCCTAACACCCACCTAAACAGCTGGATAACAGCAGTCCTGCAGGGAGCAGAGACTGCAGTCTCAGAAGTTTCCTTTTGTCAGCCAGTCTGAGTGAAAGCACAGCAGCTTCTGGTTCAGTGAGAGACTCCATCTCAAGGAAACACACAGGTGAGTGACAGAGGAGAGTACCTGGCATTCTCCTCTGTCCCCCATGTGTGTGCACATGGGGTGCACACACATAAGCATACACCAAAGATACTATATACACACATGCAAAAACACCAAAATAAAACAAAATTGTCCTTTTAATTACATTCACCTTCCCAAGACATCAGTTGGGCACAGACTATAAATACCAAGTTGGAATTAGCACTAGCTTTGATATGCCCTCTTATTGAGAACTCCTAACAAGCTGAAATCTGTTTCTGGGCACTAGCTGCTAGTCAAATCTTAGTCATTTTGAACGCTAAGATGTTCTTCCTGTCCTAGGGTTGAGTTTTTTTTTTTTAAAAAAAATCAAAATATATACATGTGTATGTATCCTCTCGGCTAAGATGCCCCTGAACTTGTTTCTTGCTTTTCTCCCAAATATTAAGTTATATTTGGCCTTGAATACCATCAATTAGGAAGTGCAAAATGCTTTTCCAGTCTATAAACAATATATTTAAAAATAAAATAAGTGAAAAAGAAAACCAGCCCTAGGCCAGCGTTCAGTACTGTGTTCAGTAAATAGCTAGGGATTTTTTTTTTCCTGAACAAAAGACGACTTTCCATTTTCAAGAAAGAACTTCATGACGGAATTGACTAATTTGGTTTTGTACGAGCAGAGCAGAAGGTTCGTTTGGAGACATCCTGAGAGTTTGTACCACCGCAGCTAAAGAAACATCCGCAGACTAACCCTGTCTTTGATTTGGGCAATTTCTTCCTTCTTCTGCATTTCAGTGGGGTTTGTGCTGCAGCCTCTGAGATGCCCTTTTCTGTGTCTGTGCCCACTACCATCCTCACCTTAATAAGCAACAGGAAAAATGGATCAAGAGAAAAATCTCTCCAAAATATCAGGATTTTGGACTCTCGGCTACTGGGTTTGTTTGCTTATTTCCGAGGTGCTCCTTAGGTTTGTCTAATTCTCTGGTCAACCTATCACCCTCCGCACTCCTGTGTTTCCATTCACTCGGCCGCAGTCACTCGCTGAGGCTGGTTTATGAGTTTATTCTGCCATGTATCACTACGGGCGGGTCAGCGGGCCAGCGGATGGATGGGCAGTGCTAACCTGTCCATTTATTACTCTTGTCAACTCAGAAGGGATTTTTTTTCTTCCCTTGCCTTATGAAAGGCCCATCAGCATGAATCAGTGAAGTGAAGACGACAGTTGGTTTGTGAATTTAGATTCTATAAAGTGACTCCGCTTTGGTGGGCTGCGTAGATAAAGCAAGCATCACGATAAGGTGGCAAGTGCAATTCCAGAAAACCAAATTTATTGCACATTTGAGGAAATCATCCTATTTTAAAATGCCATAAATTCTAAATTGAATATTACTTATTCCCATGAATTTTGATTTATATTTTGAATATTTTAATGGGATGCTAAGTAGCCCAGCCTGGAAGTTATGAGTTTATGCATTCCTTTTCACAGGCTATTGCGACTTTGAGAAGAATATATTGGCCATTCTTAGGATTTTATTTGTGTGGATGGTGTGGGGGTGGGGAGCGGGTTCCTGAACCTGCTGAAGGCACCCCTTGGGGAATGATAAGATGCAGATACTGGTTATAAAGAAATTGCTGGCTGCTGTCTTTCTTCCTGAAGCTGGGAGTCTCATAAGGCTGCCTTGAAGCTCAGAAAAGAACCTTTTGCACCTACTCAGAGCAGTTTGCAAAATCAGTAGAAGGCAAAAGGGAACCCAGACTCCCAGGTGGACTCGATCCCCTCTGGACACCCTCGGCCCACGGCCCCTTGCTCTCAGCTGTATTGGCATTGCTGAGGTAATTAACAGTTTCAGTGACAAAGTACCTCCAGTGCTTCTACCCTCAGCCCACACACACCCTTGCTCTCAGCTTGTAGCCACACAGGCTGGAATCAAGATGCCCAAGGAAGGCAGGAAGACATCCATTTCCCAGAATCCTTCAGGCCACCATGTTTGCCCATTCAGGCAGATTTCTTTTGAGCTGATAGTTAAAGAGGAACCCTTTTAGCTTCAACAGGCTGTGGAGGTACAAAAGAAAAGGTACATTTAATTACCTTTGACTAAGGAGAGAGATCAGGAAAGATTCTTGGAATCTATAGTTGACAACGGACAGCTTTGCAGGGTTCCTGCCAGGCAGAGACCTCCAGGGGGTGGTGGAAAGACACCCAAGAGGAAGTCCATTAAATGGCAGATGGATCCTTTCTGGGACCCATGCCCTAGCCTTACTTTGCACCTGGCAGTGTGGACAGCAGGTTCTGGAACCTTCAGATGAAGCTTCAGGGGTTCTTAGAAGGATGCGAGCTGCCTTGTCATCAGTCCTGAGTGGGAGTACGATGATCTTCATAAGAAAAGTGAAAATGCTGAAGAAGCCCAAATTTGAATTGGGAAAACTCATGGAGCTTCATGGCGAAGGTAGTAGTTCTGGAAAGGCTACTGGTGACGAGACTGGCGCTAAAGTTGAGCGAGCTGATGGATGCGAAATACCAGTCCAAGAGTCTGTTTAAAATTCAGATTTTTAATAGTGACAAATAAAAGGGTCCTATTCATGAAAAAAAAAGAACCTTCTTTACATAGGAGGCTGAGACAGGAGGATTCCTGTGAGTTTGAGGCCAGCCTGGGCTACAAATTAAGACCCTGTCTCAAAAATAAATAAATAAATAAACATAATCAATCCCTTCTTCCCTTTCCGGAGCACCTACGTGTGGGAGCACCTGATAGCTCCATGGAAACTTCCCACTGCTCTGCATGGCTTTAATCCCCAGCCCGTGACGTTGTTATGGGATCTGCCAGAACAATTTTTAAATCTCTGTAAGGCAAACCTGAAGGATCCAAGACCTCTTCTAAAGAGAGTGATTCTCTTCTTATTTTCCTGGGGTTCCTCTTCCTTCCGCCCCCCTTCTCCTTAAAGCCCTACCCCACTCCTCTTTCCTGGACCACAGCTCCTTGAGATCTGAGGTGTGGTCTGGGGTTCCCTAAAGCTCTGCTGGGGCTGGTGGCTGCACACCTTCAGGGTGCCTCTCCAGGTACCTGGGGTAACACACAGCACTGTGGGGCGGTTCAAAAGGAGTGTCCATTCAGTGAGGGTGGAGGCAGAGACAGAGAGGGAGCAAAGAAGGGAGAGACACACAGACAGATGAGAGAGAAGAGAGAGAGAGAAAAGCGAAGACTGAGAAAACCGGTGCCACACTGTGTTCTTTATATGAGCCACTCATGACACTGCGATGCAAATTCAAGAGAAGGCGAGGAGACTCCACCTTTGGAACCGAGGATAGTCAGAAAATCTGCAGACCCATTCTCACACAAGGTCATTGCAGGAGCAACCTTGACCATGTAGAGAAGGAGCCCCTCCTCTGAGTCATGCCCAGGATCCTGCCACATTCCATCAGCATCCCTTGTAAGCAGCTAAGGACAGTGGAGTGTGGCAAGCCCCCTTTCCACGGGCAACACTCAGCATCTCCTATGATGTCTTTTTCTTGGTCATGGGGCCTTGGGAGACAAGTTCATGGGCAAGTCTGAGGCCTTCTCATGTACCACATGACGTTGGATTATTTCTGGTGTGTCAGTCTTGGGAGGGTAGAAGAAAGGTCATCACCTACGATGGCCCTGTCTTTTCTCTTGCTTGGCAGGCTTTGCTCATCCTGTAAGGCCTGTACGCCTCCTTGTTATACTGAGGATCCCTCCCAGCACCCCTGCAGGTGCAACTGGTTCTCTCTCCCTTTCTCTTTGCTCACACCCTACCGTTCTTGTGTCCATGAGTGTTCAGTGAGGGCCTTGAAGTCCTAACCCATGTGCATTGAGTGCAGAGGTGGCCTGCTGTTTCTCATTCAGCCCTGCTGTCTTCAGAAAAGACCCAGGGGTCCTGCAGCCTTTTCACTTATTTACAGCCACTAAGCTGCTTCTGAATTTGAAGACTTGGCCCAAAAGTTCTGCTTAAATAACTCTGGACACTGAGGCCTGTGTTGAGTCGGGAGAACTGGTCTTAACTGGCCAACAACCTTTTCATCACATCCTCCTTTGGGAGACCTCTGCTTCTGTACACCCAGGCTGAGTAACACAGGTGGGGTTGACTGTTCTCCTGGTAACAGAGGTGGGTCTAGGACCTTGGTCTGGCCAATCAAAATATCTCATTCATCTGCTTCAGAAATGGACACACAAGGAGGGACCAGACCAAGAACTAGCCGCCTGTGGAGGAAGTTGGTGGTCAGGTCCAGGGAGGAATGAGGGGCTAAGACAGAAGGTGAATTTGTCTGTGGAAACCCAGACATCCAAACCTGTGGAGACCTCTCCTGTGGGGAAAAAAAGTGGGGAAAGAGAAAAATTGCAACTTCATACATTACAGTTCTTTTTTTTTTTTTAGGAATAATACCATACCACTTCCTATTTGAGCATTCCTGAAACTGGAATACATTTTATTTTTTATTTATATTTTAGTATTTTTGGTTTTATGAGGTAGGGTCTTTAGCCTAGACTGATGTGGAATTCACTGTGTAATCTCAGGGTGGCCTTGAACTCAAGGCAATTCTTCTACCTCTGCCTTCTGAGTGCTGGGATTAAAGGCATACACCACCATGCCTCTTTTAAGTGGGGACTTTTTACAGTTGCTTCCAGCAAAGCAATGGCAATTGTCTTAACCAATAAATCCCACTTCCATTGTTGTTATTATTCACATATATGTGTGCACTGAATCTGTGTGGTATGCTATGTGATGTGCACACATGTGTGTTTGCAGATGTACACATCTCTGCGTGCTTGCATGGGAGGCCAGAGGAGGACATTGGGTGTACTCTTTCTGCCCAGGCCCTGTCTTTAGGCCTGGAGTAACAAAGGTGCATGGCATCCCCCTGTTGTTGACTTGGGTACAGAGCTATCCCAGGCCCTCTGGGGACCTCATGCTTGTATGACAAACACTCCTCACTGCTGAGCCATCTCCCCTAGTACACTTCCATTTTTTAATGAATGCCAAGGGTAGTGTATGATTAATCTATGCCTAAGTACATCTTTTTTGGTGAAAAGTTTTCAACAACATTTTTAACTGTTAAGAAAGCTTGGGTAGATATGGTTTAATCACCGGGGTCTTGTCCTTTCTGAGAAAGTCACAATATTAGGTTGCATCTTCCAATTAGCACCTGGGTTTCTGTGAGATTCAGGAATACCCTGACTTCACTGCATTTGGAGGTGAGAACCATACTGTTTTGCTCTTTATGGAGACCGAGGCTTGGAAGGTTCACTAACTGCTCAAGCCCCCCCTCCCCACTCCAGGTGCTCAGTCACAGTGTATGTAATAAATCACAAAAAACGAACCAGATAAGATCTGTTCACAACTCAATCATGGTATACACTTGAGATAAGAGATCTGATTTGTGGTGGTGGACAGAGGGCAGATTTACTTATTCCTCTTATCTAAGGAATACAGTACAAACCTTTTCTGTCTTTTCCCTTAATCTAGCACTTTCTACCCATGTAGCATTATGAGAAAGTTGTTTGTAATCGACAGGATTAGACAAAAACCCAGTTCCAAAATATGCTATTTTTCTGCCTCAAAATTGCTACTCGGGACTTTCCCAACTGAAAGATTACAGTGAGTTTGCTTGAACTATCCAAGGACCTGGTTACAGCCAGGTGACAACCAGGATGGGATTTCTTATAGAAATCATCACTCGGTTTATTTCAGCCAAGCAGTCTATGGACAGTAGATTTCCTACACAGTAACCTCTCCCTTCCCTTCAATTTTTTGCGACTGTGGACTACTCCCGTAGTCGGCTTTCTCATTGCTGCACAGAAAGCTTGTGGAGGAATTGGTTTATCTTGGCTTACAGACCAAGGGGAAGCTCCATGATGGCAGGGAACATGATGGCACGGAGAGAGGGAGCATCACCTCTGCCATAGCACTGCAGAGGCAGGAAGGTGTGCCAAACACTGGCAAGGGGATGCCAACCATAATAAGCCCAACCTTAACAACACACCTGCAAAAAGGTCCCAATTCCAAAACTGCCATCAGCTGGGGATCAAGCATTCAGAACACATTAAGTTTATGGGGGGGGGACGACACCTGAATCCAACCACTACAACTAGCCATTTAGCCTTTAGAGTTTTGTTGGGACATGAGTTTGATTTTGAAGTAAATCCTGCTATTGCAGAAGGGTCCTATGCACAGACGGCTTTGCCGCTGATGGTACAGGCACATGGGGACACCGTCAGCTTCTGTTGGAGGAGAGGCTGCTTTGGGAAAGTGGCTTTCTTGCGAATATTGAAGGACAACAGGAGGAAGCTAGCTTTTTTTAGGCAGTTCAGCCAGGGACGGAGGTCCAGAGGGAACTAGGAGATGGCACTTCACATGCCAACTCATCCGTGCACAAGAATGAAAAGTCCTGGCAGGACTGGAATTCGTGTCTGATGGAGACTGATCTACAGCACCCCATGCTGTCCACAGTCTAGTGCACTATGACCCCAGCCCCAGGGATCCACTCTCTCCAGATTTATTAACCGATGCAATCTTTTTCCTGCCTACACGAATCAAACACTATAAAGGTGGTAGCCATGCCTCTTTCGGTTTCTTGGCTCTCTTCTTGACTCTTGCTGTCTTGTGAGATCCGCATGTGATCAATTCCCATGCTCGGTATGGCCTGGGCTTCCCCCACATGAGTTTTGGACCCCATCCTTACCCTGGAAACCCCCACTTCTTAATTTTAGCCTCTTGCTTGTCTCTGCTGTATAGTGTTCCCTAGTTACATATATCCACCACGTGCGTATTTCGACTCTGGATTTACCATGTGGGTAACTTTTCCCTAACCTTGCTCTAACCTTTCAGTCTCTAAACCCACCATGCAGGATTTCCATTCTGGACCTACCACGTGGGTGCTTCATACTGCTAACCTTCCCCTTAGGTTCCCTCACAGGAAAGGATATGGGGAATGTCCTGTGCATCTCTTCTAAATTTCCCTATACTCGCTCCTAGATTGTACCTTGCACATGTTTGCGATTCCCCTCTGATCTTTCCTTAGAAGCCTGTTTTCCATTGATGCCACACACCCGTGGCTCCATCCTAACTTCTTCTCTTAAATGTATTCTCTTTTAAAAGCCTCGGTCTCTCTTAAATGATAAGCTACTTTCCATGTGCCTGTGTCCAGATTCTCCCTAAACTTCCATCTTTCTTAAATATGTTTTCCACATAAAAGCATGTTCTGGCCTTGCTTCCCAGATTCCAATTTCCCTTAAATAAATACCACAACTTGTGATTTCTCCCCAAATAAACTTAATAATTCGTAATTTGTCCTTCTTGGTTCTGTCTTTATTATTCTTCATTAAAGATTAGGAAAGAATCCAAAACTTGGGTTTCATAAATCTGGGGGACTCCCTGGACCCCAAAATCCTACATCAATATCAGATGCTTTATTGTTGTGATGGGTGACCTCATCAATCAGAATTAAGTCATCCATCCCACCAGGGAAGACAAACCTTCCTTCTAGAGAATCAATCAGGCCCATCATGGGTCCTCCCTGCCCCCCTTATCTCCAGCCAGCAAGCAAGTGAGCAGTTAAAAATCTGACAGGCTGTGAGAGTCCCCCAGACTGCCCCTTCCACTAAATAAGAAAAGAGCCCAAGGACTCAGGAATCACCAAATGCCACCAGCAAAACACAGCTTGCCTAGGGGACTGTTTGAAACCAAGGTATTTCTCTTTTTTTAAAAAAATATTTTATTCATTTTTCAAGCAGAGAGAGAGAGAGAGAGAGAGAGAGAGAGAGAGAGAGAGAGAGAGAGAGAGAGAGAGAGAGTGCACCAGGGCCACCACCTTGTGGGTCTGGCTTATGTGGGTCCTGGGGAATTGAAGCCGGGGCCTTAGGCACTGGAGTCAAGTGTCTTAACCACTGAGCCATCTCTCCAGCCCCCAAGGTATTTCTTGAGAACAAAACCAGGGCATTTCAGAAAACTCCGGGCTTTCTCCTTGTTATTAAACTGTAACTCCTGCCAGAGAACGATGCCAGGCACATAATTGCTCGCTGGGCCTTTTCATCCCAAGCTATTGCACAACCCATAAACAGTCCAATTAGGAAACCAATTAAAATGAGAATAAGGTTTCCTGAATTCTCCAACAGTTGAGGCGGCACTGTCTTTCCCGTCAACCACTGAAAGGTTTTTATTACAGGTACTGAAGAGGGGAAGGATACAGGGGAGGGGCTGACCAAGGCCCTGCAGGGTGGGGCTGCAGCAGGGGTGTCTCTCCCCTCCCCAGCCTTGGCCAGTGCTGAGTAACTCAAGGAGACAGGCAAGGAGATGTGGGTGGGAGAGTGACAATTTTCTTATTGAAACCAAGCTGAAAATTCCAAATACAGATGTGAAAACGCTCAAGTTTTAGTCTGATTGCAGCAGGTGCTTGGTGTATTTATAAGTTGTTAGAAAATGGGTGTTTGTCCTTAAAAATGGACCATTTATTTCCCTTGTACCTCAAGAGGACTAATATGTGCATTCTACCATTGACTCCTTTCAAGCTACATGGCTCTGAAGGGTCGTAGAGCTGCCTATGACCAAGTTGACCTTGGAGAAGGTCATACATTCACCACCATGGCCACCATTTAACCATTGAAGAGGTTCTTGCTGTTGATCCACTATGTTCCAAAAGCATGTTGGGCCCTGGGGAAAGGAATATAGTGTCTCTGCTTTCACCCAACATGCAGCTCAGGGCATCTTGGACAGTTTAAACCTGACCTTGGAGGTCAGGGAAATGCTGCAATCAGAACAAAGCAGAAGGGTCCAGACTGACAGTCTTCTGCTTGCTCCATCTGACCACAAGCATTCCATCCCGAGTCCCGGAAGATCAGAGATGGCGGCTCAAGCCTATATTCTCAACATTGGGAAAGCTGAGGCAGGAGGATCTTGAGTTCAAAGACAGCTTGGGCTGCATAGTTAGAGCCTCTCAAAATAAGAAAATGAAGACAAGTAAAAAAAAAATAGCCAAGAAATTAAGAGAAAAAAGAGTCCCTGAAGGAGAGGGAATGGTACTGATTATTTGCCTTGATATTCTTGGGGTAAATGTGTTCATGCTTGTGTACACGTGTGTATGTGTATGCATGTACTCACCTGTCTTTGTACAGTTTTGGAGATAGGTGTAGTTGAGCATTAAGGTATAAGTATTGTTCTCCAGGGCATCAAGGCCTCTGTGCTTTATGGTGGCTCTCAGTGCTATGCCCATGGGGTTGGCTCTACTCTTGGCCAAAGGCAAGCTGACTGGGCTGTCAGTGGGTCTCAGAAATGCCAAGTGACCGGGCTGGAGAGATGGCTCAGCAGTTAAGGCAGTTGCCTCCAGTGCCTAAGGCCCCCAGTTCAATTCCCCAGTACCCACATATGCCAGATCCACAAGGTGGTGGCCCTGGTGCGCTTTCTCTCTCTCTCTCTCTCTCTCTCTCTCTCTCTCTCTCTCTCTCTCTCTCTCTCTCTCTCTGTATCTCTCTGCTTGAAAATGAATAAATAAAATATAAAAAGAAAAGAAATGCCAAGTGACCATGCTCTCAATAAACTCCAGTGAGCTGTCTTGGCACTAGCCACGTTTCTGACAGATTTTTCTAGTCTTCTTTCTCCTTTCCTGAATTTCAAACTCCTTGAGAACAGGCCCCAAGTCTCTTTTCCAGACCCTGGATTAAGGACTTTGGGGGGGGGGAGGTACCTCAACTATGGACACATACCTGCCTTGTGCTTCTTGAACTTTTTTTTTTAACCAGAGAGTTGCTCTTTGGAACCCATGACTTTCTGGAATTTATTTTTCTTTTTGTACCTGTGTGCATGTTTGTGTGTGTGTGTGGGGTGTGTGTGTGTGTGTGTGTGTGTGTGTGTGTGTGTGTGTGTGTGTGTGTGTAGGCCAAAGGACAGCCTAGAGTACTGTCCCTCTCAAACACTGTCCACGTATGTTCGAGACCAAATCTTTTCTGGGCCTGGATTTGCCAAGTAAGCTACACTGACTGGCCAGGAAGTCCCAGCATTCCTTTCATCTATGTCTTCCCAGGGCAACGGTTGCAATCACGCACCACCATGCTCAGCTTTTTATGTGGGTGCTGGCGGTCAAACTGAGGTCCTTATGCTTGCAAGACAAGCACTTTACTGACTGGGCCATTTCCCTACCCCCTACCCCTATTATTCTTTTAGACGGGGGTCTCCTGATGTAGCCCAGACTGGACTCAAATTCACCATTCTCCTGCCTCTGAGTGCTGGATTATAGGCATATGCCACCACACCCAGTTCTCATCTTAAATTAGGACGATGGTTCAGGACCAGGATTT
>PVHP010038849.1:0-16649 GCA_004024765.1 Zapus hudsonius | reverse complement strand
AAAACTGTCATACTGGGGTGGTACAAGCATGAACTTAAGGCAGAAGGTCACAAGTTTAAGATCAGCCTGGGTGGGATAGAGAGTTCCAGACAGTCTTGACTACATATTAATGCCTTGTGTCGAATAGGTAAATATAAATGAATATAAGTAAGTAAATAAGAATGAATGAATAAATACCACTGATCCCAAGTGTAGGTAAAAATATGGAGTAACTAGAACTCACTTACAGCTAGTGTGACTGGATTGTCAATGGCTCGAGAATAACCCAAGGGTATGTGTGTTGAATCTTACCCCCAAATGATTAGGAGTAGATGTGGTTGTCAAGGTGAAGCCTCTGTGATAGAATATTGATGATTTTATAAGGAGAGGGAGAAAAAGAGGGAAAGGGAGGAGGACAGAGAAAAGGAGGGAGAGAGGGAAGGAGATAAAGAGAAGAGAGAAAGTGCACCTGTGCTCCCCAGGCTCTGCCAGCGGAAAGGCCATCATCAGGTGTGGCTCCTCAACCTTGAAGCTCCAGAGCCATTAACCAAGATAAATCTTTTTTACATATGAAGTTCAAAGCCTTGGGTATTTTATTATAGTAATGGAAAATGGACTTTCTATAAACTAGGTTGGATTATTGTAGCTGATTTATACAATAGACTATTTCTTGTAAGACAACGAAAATAAAGAAATTGCTGTCATATGCAGCAATATGCATGAATCTCCCAAAATGACATGAAATGAAAGAAACCAGATAAAAATGCATGATTCTGTTTAAACCTCAAAACCTGGCAAACCTCACCAATTTGGAATGATATCAGTGTACCAGCTACCTTTTAAGGATAGAGCCTGGGAGTCTGCAGGAAGAAGACTTCTGGGGCATTCACAGGTAATATTCTAATTCTTGAGATGTATTCAATTCATTGTATAAAAATAGATCAAACTGGGCTGGAGAGATGGCTTAGTGGTTAAGGTGTTTGCCTGCAGGATCCCAGTTTCATTCCTCAGGACCCACGTAAAGCCAGATGCACAAGGTGGCTCATGTGTTTGGAGTTCCTTTGCAATGGCTGGAGGCTCTGATATGTCCATTTTCTCTATCTGCCTCTCTCTCTCTCTCTCAAAAATAAATAAAATATTTTAAAAAATAGATCAAACTGTCCACATAGGACCAATACATTTTTTATTGGTTTCATCTGGCATTGAAATATTTTTTTTAAAAAGTATTTTTACTTATTTATTTGACAGAGAGACAGAGGAAGGCAGAGTGAGTATGGGTTCAACAGGCTTTCCACCACTGCAACTGACCTTCAGACGCATGCACCACTTCGTGCATGTGGCTTTACATGGGCACTGGGGAATTGAACCCAGACTATCAGGCTTCACAAGCAAGTGCCTTTAACCGCTGAGCCATCTCTCCAGCCCTAAAATCATTTCTTTTAAAAATAGAGGCGAATAGCATCTCCGATGGGGAGCAAGCATAAATAAAGCATGAGTGGAAGAGCAGGCAGAAAGAAGGTAAGAACCATGGTGGAGAGAATATCCAGAGGCATTGCCCCCCTCAGCAACAACACACAAGGGGGAAGAAAAAAAAAAAGAAAAACTGGCTACCTTTGTGCAGTTCATACCCCTATCCTATGGACAGATCCAGTATGTGCACTGAGGAAGGACCCCAGTGGGTACGGGACAGAGAGGAGAGAAATGGGGACACATTCACAAGATTTGCTCATACAATATATAAACTTATTTATAATAAAGATATTTTAAAAAAATAAAGCATGAGAGAAATAACTTGTGTGGAAAATTACACATAGCTTGATGTTTCTAGAACATAAAATGTTAGGTGGGTTATTGGTGGGTGAGGTGAAGAGGGTGTGGGCCAGGGGATGGGCCGTCTGTGTGTTATGGACTTAACCTGTCTTCTCAGGATAGCTAGGTAACATCAAAATAAGCTGCTTGTGTGGTGGCACACGCCTTTAGTCTCAGCACTTGGGAGGCAGAGGAAGGAGGATCATTGTGAGTTCAAGGCCAGCCTGGGACTACAGAGTTCCAGGTCAGCCTGGGCTAGAGTGAGACCCTACCTCAAAGGAAAAAAAAAAAAGATTCTAAACAGATTTAATTTTTTTAAATCTTGCATCAATTAGTGAAAGGAGTCAAAACAGATGCAGGAACATGAGATTGGATGCTCTTGTAATAACCCAGAGGAAGATGATGAAAGACCAGCGGGGATATGAAGAAACTCCGACTTGAGACTTATTTAGATGATATTAGTCAGACTTTATTGGATATGGGAGGTGAAGATTTATCCTAAATTTATAACTCATGACTTCGTGACCGGAGCTTCCACCACGTGAGGCAGAGATGGTTCTGGAGTTCAGAGAAGGGACAGAAGATGTGCTCAAGTTAGATGCTTGGTCAGGTTTCCCAGATAAGGCAGGGTCCAAAGTCATGGCCATTCTTTGGGAGTTATTTTGGGGTCTCCTGTTTGCCCGGGATTGATGGCTCATGGAAATGCCAGATCTCTGATGTTCTCTACAATGACTGTTTCGTTTCCTTGCCTTTTCTGGTCATAGGGCACATGGAGACACAAAGCCACGGTTGTCAGCGACAGAGCCAGCAGCTCTGTGGCCCTGGGCTCTGAAAGACTTCACCGCGCGTTGCTCTGGGCTCCAGACAAAGACTGTCTTATATACGCTATCTATTTCAGTCATTTTTATGAGCGCCGTGGAATATTTTCAAGCTATCCCTTTTAAGCATTATCTCTTGGCAGTTAAGAAAATAGATCCATTGCGAGCACTGGGGTTTCTGAAAAGGGGTTTAAAAATAGCTCAGGGCGCTAGACAGCTGCAGCCATTGGAAACTGAGCCCTTTGCTCATATGCACTTCTGCAGCTGGAAATGAGCTCTTCCTCTCTCTTCCTCTGCGGGGAACAGATGTAAAAGGAGGAAGGCATGGAGCTGAGCCCCCTCTTGATTTGGGGTCACACTGACAATCTGCCCGCTGAGAGGTACTGTGGTGATGGAGAGCAGGCTATCACGCTCTTGGAAATGAAAGGAAGAAGCCCTACAGCTATGTTATGCAAATTTTAGGACACAAACTGGATAAATCCTCTTGGCTGATAAGGATGGTGACAATATCTCACATTCATGGGGGCCTGTGACAATGCTTTGGAGGTTCTTGTCATCCCCATCTTGGAAGTATGAAAACCCAGGATGGGATTTGATGTAGGACCTGCCCTGGGCCATGGAGCAGGGCAATGGAGGAGGCCAGACTCCAAAGTCCCTGCTTAAGGCCTCTGGCTAGGACCCCTGCAGAACCTCCTTCTGCTGTGTAAGTAGGGGTTCATGTGCTTCTGATGTACCTCAGAGGGGAGCAAGTGTGTAAAAGCAGAAATACCCAGGCTCAGACATGTACAGTTGTCTGTTCTAAGCTCAACCATGATGCCAACTGGTTAAGTGCTAAGTGAATATCCAATTGCACTTTAAATGAAAAAAGAAGACCCTGAGCCTCTTTGAGACTTCATTGCTTCACTTGTAAAATGGATAGAATATCTTCTTCTTCTACTTTTGAGGTAAGGTCTCACTCTAGCTCAGGCTGACCTGGAATTCACTGAACATGTCGTTCCAGGCTGCCTTCAAACTCATGGAGATCCTTGTACCTCTTCCTCCCAAGTGATGGCACTAAAGGCATGTGCCACCATGCCAGGCTGGAATGCTATCTTTTGCCAGGTTTTGCAAGATTTGTCATGAAGAACAAATGAGGTAAGAAACTACCTGTTGTAGTTAAATACCCTGGAAATTCAATTCAACAATGATTTCAGCTAGTAGTTACTAGGCACGACCTGTGTGCTGGGTATTGTTCTAGACGCTGGGGATCCTTCCATAACTCAAGGGAATGAACTGCCTGCTTGTGTTCTCTCAGAGGGAGATGGAAAGTAAAATGGAGCCCGAATCTACGTGTTATAGTGACACATAGCTAGCTGTCTCTTGATATTTCAGGGAGTTGATTTAATGATGCTCTTACAGATGGAAATTCCAGAGTTGCTCACGTCCTTCTATAGGACGGGGTAGTGTTTATATATAACCTGTGCATATCCTCTCAAATACTTTAGGTCCTCTTTACATTACTTATAATACCCAATACAATGCAACTACTATGTAAATAGTTGTTGTATTCTACTTTTATTTATTTTTAATGCTGGAAATGGAAACCAGGGCCTAAAGCGTGTCAAGCATGTGCCTCTACCACGGAACTACACCCCAGGCCCTATATTGTAGTTTTTTAATGGAATAATAACTAATAAAAAACAATCTTTACATGTTCAGTACACCTGCTTTCTTTTTTTTCTCACTATTTAGGTGAGGCTGACCTGGAGCTTACTGCATAGCCCAGGCTGGTCTTGAACCTACCATTCTCCTGCCTTTGCTTCCCAAGGGTTGGAATTAATGATATCACTATGTCTAACAAAGCTGCAAATCTCTTCCCTTCCTTCCTTCCTTCCTGTTCATTTATTTATTTGTAAGCAGAGAGAGACAGAGAGAGAGGCAGAGAGAAAGTGTGTGTGAATGGGTGCATCAGGGCCTCCAGCCTCTGCAAATGAACTCCAGATGCATGTGCCACTTTTTGCATCTGGCTTTATGAGGGTACTGGGAAATTAAGCCCAGGTCATTAGGCTTAGTGCCTAACCACTGAGCCATTTCTTCATCTTTCGTTCTCTTTCTTTTCTTCCTCCCTTCCTCCATCCTTTCCTCCCTCCCTCCTTTCCTCTCTAACATTTCTACAGGTCTGGGAATTAACCCCAAGCACTACTAGTACCCAAGCATTCCATCACTAAGCTACAATGCCAGTGCCTTCAACTTTTATTTTAGAGATAGCATCTCACTTAGTTGCCCAGGCTGGCCTTGAACTAGAGATCCTCTTGCCCCAGCCTTCAGAATAGCTGAGATTGCAGGCCTTCGCCACAAGACCTGGCTGCTACATTGCAATTAAAAACAAAAACAAAAAACAAGAAGTCATTTCAATGCACAGTTTGTCAAATCCAAGGTGTAGATATGGGGGTTTGGGAAAAAGAGAAAGTAGAACAGGGTAAGTATGATTGGGGTATGTCATAGTCACACACTGCTGGGATGAATCTCCAACCTAAGCACAGTTTATGGAGGAAAGGATTTATTGAAGTTACAGATCCAGGGAAAGTTACATAATGGTGACAGAGGCTGGTCCCCTTTTATAGTTCTAAGCAGAGAGAGAGAAACCCATCACCAGTACCACACACACAACAGCAAATGGGCAGGTGGTGGGGGAGGGGCAGAATTTCTTTCTGCTTTATATAGCCTTAGCACAGGGTCTTGCAACCCTATCCCAGACATATTGGCTTCCTGAGTTTGTGGAATTTCCTGCCTGTACTGCCCTCCCAGGAAGGGATGTTCATTTCTAGGTTCCCTGCTCTTCCTTACATCCTGTCCCCTACTGAGAGGGCTGCCTTCCTGTGAACAACATCAGAGACGACCCAAGATTGTTAAAAAGATCAAGTGGACAACAAAACTTAACCATCACAGAATAGGAGTGTAAAAATAGATATGTAGAATATGCCTCACCTAAAGGTGATCTTGTGCTGACATTTATTTATTTATTTGAAAGCAGAGAGAGAGAGAGTGAGAGAGCAAGAGAGCGAGAGAGAGAGAGAGAGAGAGAGTGTGTGTGTGTGTGTGTGTGTGTGTGTGTGAGAGAGAGAGAGAGAGAGAGAGAGAGAGAGAGAGAGAGAGAGAGAGAGAGAGAAGGAAAATATAAATGGGCATGCCAGGGCCTTCAGCCATTGTAAACTCCAGATGCATGTACTGCTTTGTGGGCCTGGCTTTATGTGGACACTGGGGAATCGAACCCAGGCCATTATGCTTTGCAAGGAAGCACCTTAACTGTGGAGCCATCTCTCCAGCACTGTGTTGACAATTTAACTGTAAAAAGGAGTTAGCTTTGAAGATGTAGAACAAAGGGTATAAAAGACAAGGCTGTGACCCAGCTGGTACCCACTAGCAAGAGAGCAATAGGTTTGTGTGGACTTGATTGTTTTCTATGTAGAAATACTATATATATATATATATATTGTTGTATGTATACTATTTCATTTTTCCTGGAGTGACTATAAATGGTATTGTGCTTTTAATTTCAGTTTCCCCATGTTCATTGTCAGAATATAGGAACACATTTCTGTGTTCTGAGTTGGCTGTGCATTCTGCTACATTACTCTAGGACACTTTTTGTGTTCTTTTCAATGTTTTGTAGTTTCTTTGATATTGTCTACATAGATAATCATCTATAACGAGGAACGGTCCTATTTCTTCCTTCCAAAATGTATGTCTTATGTTTCTCTTGCCTCGTTGTAGTAGCTAGACCTTCTGGTGCTAAGTTAAACAAGATATTGAAAGTAGACCTTCTTGCTTTGTTCCCAATGTTAGAGGAGAAGTGTTCGGTTTGTCACCATTAGCTATAATGTTGGGTATGTGTTGGCTGGATGGTGTTTTGAAAATGCTTTTTATTAAGTTGAGATGGTTTCCCTCTGTTCTGAGCTTGCTCAGAATTTTTGGTGTTAAATAAGAACATACTTGGTTTTCACAAGGTTGGTTGATTCGTCTAGGTAAAAATGAAGTAAAAATTTATACCACTGTAGGCTCTCAAAGAAGGTTCAGAAAGAGAAAGTTTTGGACAACATTAAGGAGAAATTTAAAGGAAAATTTACTACTTTTAAAGGAAAATTTACCACTAGAAATTTAAAGGAAGGCCTTCTCTAGACGAATGAGCTCACACCTTCACTTCTAGATATCTCTTCTGCAGAAATATTGGCTCATGTCTCAGGGTTTTATGTACAAGGAACATCACTGCAGCTGTGGCTGCCATAGGATACCTAGGAAACAACCCAAGTTGCCCAAAATAGAAAGTGACTAAGTATATAGCTCAGTAGTTCATACATAGAATACTATGGGTCCACTGATTAACACTGAGGTTCTAGATAAATCCTCATGAGCAGACTGCCAAGGACAAGGCTCAATGAATAGAGAAAAATGCAAAGTAGTATATTGTGGTTTTATGTTGATAAATGAGGAAATAGTGTAATTTATAAACATAAACCTATATTTACAATATAGATTAGAAAAGGTAAGTATATATCTAACCACTAAATTGCATATTATGAGTGTATTCCTAACTGCACAGGAAAGACCTGGAAGAATTTAATACCCATTTGTTAACAATGGGTAACCCTGAGGAAGGGTAGAGTATGAGGAGATACAAAAGAGAGCTTTTAAAAAATATTTTATTTATTTATTTACAAGCAGAAAGAAGTGTGGAGAGAGAATGATAATGAGGGAAAGAGAATGGGCACACCAGGGCCTCTAGCCACTGCAAATGAACTCCAGATACATGTACCACTTTGTGCATCTGTCTTATGTGGGTACTGGGATTCCAAACTCTGAGCCTCATGCTTTACCGACGGAGCCATCTCCTCAGCCCCTGGATAAACATTTCCATCATTAACATCCAAGCAGCTGGCCTGTCTGCAAATGCATTTTTGGGTATAGAAACCAAGTATGTGAAACAGAAGGTAGTGTGTCAACCACTCAACTCTTGATGTCCTGGATCCATTTCAGCCCTACCACGTTCTGACTGGAGTTGAAGGCAGGGAACTCACATCCCTCAGTCAGAGCTCCATCCTCCCAGCTGACTGGAAAATAACTAGGAGATTTTTAAGTGACCCACAAAGCTCATGTGTGGCAGCCGTTCTTGCAGTGTTTCCCTGAGCCTTATGCCAAATGTTGGCAGTGGTCTGATAGCTCAAGGACTATTTGGGCCCCATGGAGATCATTGATGTTTCTAGAGAGTTCTGTGAGGGCCATGGGTTACTAAGACCCCCTTCAGCCCATGACCCAGAGCTACAGCTTTGCAGCTTTAGAGAAGCAGAAAGGCAAGGCCACTGGGGAAGCTGCCAGGCCCAGAGGCCAGGACGCCATGCACAGTGGTTGTGAGGAAGGCTCTTTGCATCCCTTCCCTACTCAGAAGGCACCATCTGGACTTCTGTGGACTTGGCTCCAGTCTCATTTGGGTGTAATTGGCATAATAAGGATCAATTTGCCACAGGAAGCCCACCGCAGCTCCTGGCTCCTACCAAAGGTCTGGGGATCTGAATTTGGGTGCTCCTGCTTACACAGCAAGCACTATGTCCACTGAAAAATATTAATCCTTTCCAAGCAATATCATACTCATTACACATCAACTGCTTTTCTTTTGGGAGGAAAAGGTTTATTAGAGGGAGTTAGTCTGTCATGGAAGAGCAAGATGGGGTCACTGAAGCCAGAGATGGGCTTCCCTTCCAATAATAAAGGAATGCTTTTTATAATTTTGGGAGGAAGAAGGAAAGTTCCTCTATCACTCAACTTCCATTCTAGAAGGCACTAGATAGACCCCAAGGCCATAACATAGGTGGCAATAGGGGTGTGGTGGTTTGATTTGTGTGTCCCCCATAAACTTATGTGTTCTGAGTGTTTGCTCCCCAGCTGATGGCAATTTGGGAATTAGAACCTTGTTGGAGGTGTGTTGTTGGGGTGAGCTTATGGGTGTTACAGCCAGCTTCCCCTTGCCAGTGTTTGGCACACTCTCTTGTTGCTGATGTCCACTTGATGTTGGCCAGGAGGTGATGTCCAGCCTCTGCTCATGCCATTGTTTTCCCTGACATCATGGAAAATATCCTCTCAAGCCTGTAAGCCACAAAAAACCCATTCCTCCACAAGTTATTTTTGGTCAGTTTCTTTGTGCCAGCAACAAGGGAGTTGAGTATTGCTTTCTCTCTTGGCTTCGGATCATAAATAGGAGGGGGACTCTTCTTTTAAACCATTTTTTTTAAAGCACGGTCTCACTCTATCCCAGGCTGACCTGAAATTCACTCTGTAGTCTAGATTGGCCTTGAACTCATGGAGATCCTCCTACCTCAGCCTCCCAAGAGCTGGAATTAGAGATGTGCACCACTATGCCAGCTAAACTTTTATTTATCATTTATTAGTATTTGTTATTTATTTATTTATTTATTTATTTATTTATTTATTTATTTATTTGAGAGAGTGAGGGTGAGAGAGAAAGAAGCAGATAGAGAGAGAGAATGGGTGTGCCAGGGCCTTCAGCCACTGCAAACAAACTCCAGACACATGTGCCATCTTGTGCATTTGGTTTTACGTGGGTACTGGGGAATCAAACTCAGGTCCTCTGCTTTGTAGGCAAATGCTTTTAACTGCTAGGCCATCTCTCCAGCCCCTAAGCTTTTTTAATTGATCATTTTTATACATGTATATAATGTATTTTAATCATAATCCCCTCCGATTACCTTCTCTTATCTCCCCCTCAACCCCTTGCATTGAACCCCTTCTTCTTCCCAGCTAGCCGCTCTTCTACTTAGATGTCTTTGTGTGTATCTCACTGGGTTTAACTGAGGTTGCCTCCTGCTGTGAGTTTTTTTAAAGTATTTTAAAAAATTTTTTTCTTTATTAAGGAGAGAAAGAGAGAGACAGAGAGAGAGAGAGAGAGAGAGAGAGAGAGAGAGAGAGAGAGAGAGCGCACCAGGGCCACCACCTTGTGGGCTTTGCTTATGTGGGTACTGGGGAATTGAACTTGGGGCCTTAGGTACTGGAGGCAAGTGCCTTAACCGCTAAGTCATCTCTCCAGCCCTGCTGTGAGTTTTGATGCACGATTTTCCATCTCTGTGAGCCTTGGTTTCTGCGTAGACAAAATGAAAGCAAGAACCATTTTTTTAAAAGATGATGTAATGAAGAATGCAAGATCTAATCTGCATGAAGCTCAGGAGGTGCCACAGCAAATGCTGAACTACCCTTTGTTTATTATTTTTGCATGTCCCCATTCTAGATCATAGCAGGAACTAGCTAAGTTCATTTCTTTCTTTCTTTCTTTCTTTCTTTCTTTCTTTCTTTCTTTCTTTCTTTCTTTCTTTCTTTCTCTCTCTCTCTCTCTTTCTTTTCTTTCTTTGGGTGTAGCGTGTATGTTTCGTGTGGTGTATGTGTTATGTGTATTTATACTGTCGCACGTGTGTGTGCAAATGCATGCATCCCATGTCCTTGCATGCAGAAGCCAGAGAACACTGGTGTCCTCCTTATTGCTCTTCCACGTATTTCCTTGAGATGGAGTCTCTCACTGAACCTGGAGTTGCTGTTTCAGTCAGACTGGTTGACCAGTGAGCCCCAATGATTCTCTAGTCTGCCTTCCCAGCTCCAAGGCTGGGGTTACAGGCTTGGATGGCCATATCTCCATGTTTTTTAATGTGGGTACTGGAGGTTGGAACTCTGAGTTTCAGGCCCTCTCTGGCCCCATGCTTTTGTGGCTTATGTTATTCCCCACTGAGACATATCCCAAACCCCAAAATTCAGTCCCCCCCTCTTTTTTCATTTTTTGAGGTAGGGTCTCGCTCTAGCCCAGGCTGACCTGGAATTCACTATGTAGTCTCAGGGTAGCCTTGAACTCACAGCAATCCTCCTACCTCTGCCTCCCAAGTGCTGGGATTAAAGGTGTGAGCCACCAAGCCTGGCCCAAAATTCATTTCTTCATAAAATAATGTCCTTTTACCTACCAAATCACATACCCCACAGAATTCATTCATGTCTTCAGTATTAATCAATCAATGTTCACTGAATGTTCTCAGCATGGCAGGTACTGTGCCAAGACCAAGGTTGCAAAGACAGCAAGAGTTCTCTATTTAGTTCAATCAAATACAGTCCTAATTTTGAACATACCCTGTTGAGGAATAGACAGAATAGTTGACAAAAGCAACTTAAGGGAGAAAGGATTCACGTTGGCTCACGGTTTGAGAGGGTGCCGTCCATCATGGTTGAGAAGGCCTGGAAGCAAGTGGCTCCATGGTAGCCGGAATATGTGGCTGGGTATCCTCGCATCTCAGGGCGGGGCTGTAAGCTTTAAGTCGGCCACCTACTAGGAACCCACTTCCATTAGCTGTGAGGCAACTTGCTGTATGTTCCACAACCACCCAAAACAATACCGGCAGCTGAGAGCTAAGCATTCTCCTTCACATACCTGAGCTTGTGGGGACATCACATAATAAGTAAGAAGCTTACTGAGCTTGCATGGAGTTCAGAGAACTGGCCTGACGTCCTTGGAGATTTAATGTAAAGACTCATTTGCTTTGCAAGGGGTTTAGAATTTCCAAGAGGAAAACAACATATACTTGTCACACACACACACACACACACACACACACACACACAGCCCACAAGTGTGACTGCAGTAGAGATCAGGCAGCAGTGACTATTTGCTGATAACTCAGGATCTGCCAGGAACTGCACTGAGAATTTGGCCTGTCATCTATCATTTCTTCCTCATAACAACTCTGAGAAGCAGGCTAAGTTCCCATCACAGTGGAAAAACCAGATGCTCACAGAGATTAGATTCTTGTCCAAAGCCACTGTCTCCAGGGTTACCCAATTCCAGATCAACTCAGTGACAGTGACAGACCCCCTAGCAAATACTGTTTTGTCATGCTGTCTCCTTTCCCACAACTGAGTCTGATTCCCTGGGGCAGTGGAGGAAGCCTGTGAGAGGCCAGGGTAGTGGCCACAGGCAGAGGAACCTTGGAACAGAGCTGAACAAGGCCGAGGGAAGGGAATCTGTCCCCAAGGTCTGCTCTGTGCAGTTGTCCCTGAGCTAGGGATCTTCACATCCTCAGCTTCCTTGGGCTGGGACAGAAATGACCTCAAGCTTTATTCTAGAGGCTGCTCTTGAAGTTGCTGTAGGAAACACCATTGTTTCGATTGTTGCAGAAAGTGGGTTGGGGCAGCTTTTCCCAGGGTCTGGGTCCTTGGGTGGAGACTGAGCAGAGAACAAGGGAAACAGGGCAGGGCAGGTGGGCTCTAGGCCAGGACCCTCCAGCTGCCTTTTGGGCTCTCCCATAGGCGACTGTTCCCATTGCACATCCCTCTGCTCCTGCCAAAAAGCAATTGCTTAAAGTAATATATTTTTCTGGTTATATAAGTAATTTTCTTAGGAAAATTCATGTATTCAGTGTGTCTGTGTGTCCATGTTGGTGTGTGTGAGTGCAAGGATGAGTGTGAAGGTCAGAGGACAACATCCGGGTCAGTCAAACCTTGCCTTCCACCTCATTTGAGGAAGAGTGTCTCCTTGTCTCCATTTGTTGTTGGCTAGTTAGTTGTTCACCGATTCCAGGAAAGTCTCCCGTCTCCACCTCTCTTCTCGCTATAGGCACACTGAGATTACAGAAGCCCTCCACGATCGCCGGCTTTGACATGGGGTCTGGGGACCTGAACTCAGGTCCACAGAGCTGTTACAAATGCTTTATCCACTGAGCCATCCCCCCAGCCCCTCAGTGATTATTTAAAAACAACAACAGCAACAAAACCCCTAAAGGATTCAATGTGACAGTTCTCACAAAAAGCCCTAGCAGTGTTAGGTTGTAATTTCCAGTTCTTTCACTCACAAACAAACACTGTGTGTATTATTAAATAAAAAGCATGGTTTCTTCATAAACTGCGGCTACTTAATGCTAAGGAAGTGTTGCATCCTATCTATAAGGCAGGCCTTCCCTCCCTCCCTCTTTCTTTTCCTCCCTCGCTCTCTTCCTCCTTCCCTCTCTCTCTCCCTCTCTTCCTCTTTCCCACAACTCTGTGGGTCATGGTGGTTTCATAGTGTGGATGAAATGGAGTTCACTGACCAGGACTGTCACAGATAGGCTTCGTAGTGTTCTCTACCTTCCATTCTTGCAAATAATGTTGGGCTGAAAACCCTTGCACATAATTTACCTTCTTGCCTAAATATTTTTTTTAGGATTAATTTTATTTTGGCTTTGTTTTATGATGCAGAGTGTGACTCTATTCCTGCCTGAAACTTACTCGGTAGCCCAGGCTGGCCTCAAACTCACAATTCTCTTACTTTAACCTCTCCAATACTGGGATTAAAGGCATGGGCTTCCACACTTGGTTTTAGGATTAATTCTTAAAAAGGGCATTGTTGGCTCAAGGGGTACACATATTTGAAAATTAACACATTTCTATTTTTCTTAATTAAAAAAAACTGGGGGAGGTAGGGTCTCATTCCAGGCTGACCTGGCACTCACTCTGTAGTGCCAGGCTGGGACTCATCTCACACCAGTCCTCCTACCTCTGCCTCCCAAGTGTTGAATTAAAGGTGTGTGCCACCACGCCCAGCTGATGTGTTTTTTAGATCAACTTTCTTAAATGTTAGATATGGTAACATTCCCACCAAAGGGAGATTGGCTAACTACATTTTCATGTTTTCTTCTGTGACTGGTGTTTATGTGTTTCTCTGTTGGGATGTCTTTATGGAATTCCTTAGTTTGGCCTTGGACTATCCTTACATTCACAGGTTTGGCTTTCAGTTGTCTACATGTAGCAAGAGAACCAGAGTCTCCAAGGTCAATTTTAATAATATCTTCATGAATTCAGAGTAACTCTCTCATTTACTTTCATTCGCCCACTGCTGGGCTTCACTCACCAGTCATTTTCAAGTGGTCATTGGGCATCTTCTGTTTATGAAATGCCAAGGCCCAAGAGGACTATTTAGGAGGGACCACCAGTGATTATGACTCTCCCCTCCACCAGTGACCAATGGTTTTGATGATGGTAGAATTCGGAGCCAGCCAGGTGGTAGGATTGCAAGAAGAGGCCGTGACCAAGGAAGATGTCCCAGAAGTCACCCATGTGAGGATCAGTGGGGCAGAGGTATGACTGAGACAGAGTCCCAGCATGGACACAGAGGGAGGGCAGGGAGGAGCACAGGTGGCAGGAGCAAAGGCTACTTCTCAGAGAGGCTTGGTGGAAGATAACCAGGTTTGGACTTGGGGTGAGCTGTTGTGTTAATGCAGGTGACTTTCCTCTGTAGCCACCAGGATCAGAGCCACTCTGTGAGAGAGTGCAAGAAAAGAGACAGAGGCGGGGGGTCTCCCTGAAGCCTGCTGCAATGGGAAAGGAGAGAGCCAGAATGAGGACAGCCATGGGGAGAGGCAGGAGTCTGCAGCAGCCAGGAGAGCACTGGGCTCTAGAAGGCAGTGGTTTCAACAAACTCAGAAAATCATCTCTCTTCCAGCATGGAGCCCATGCCATCCCACGGCTCACCATTTCCTTGTGGGCCCTGGCAGTAAGGTGCACAAGACAGTGAGAGGATACGGGCAGTGGAGACGGCCACGTACTTGAGTAAAGGCAAGACAGCGTGGAAGACTGTAAGTAGGCCTGGAAACATGGGGCAGCAGTGGTTAAAGGCGCTTGCTTGCAAAGCCTGCTGGCTGAGTGTGCACTCCCAGTTACCATGTAAATCCAGATACACAACATGGCACGTGTATTTGCAATGGCAAGAGGCCCTGGAGTGCCCATTCTCTCTCTTTGAAAATAAATAAATAAATAAATTTTTTAAAAGGAGTGTGAGTAGAGCTGTTGAGATTCTTGCTTTGTTCAACTTCATTCTGAGTTTTTTGCATGTGCATGTGTGTGGATCTTTGTGGGCTTGCATGTTCATGTTATATGTGTGAACACAGAGATAGAGAGACCAGAGTTGGTGGATTTCTTCCTTCATCACTCTCCACTTTATTTTCGGAGACAGGGTCTCTCGTCAAACCCAGAATTCACTGATTCAGCTCTCTTAGCTTGCCAGCCAGTCCCAGGGATCCTCCTGTCTCTGCCTCCCCAGCGCTGAGGTTCCAGGTATATGTTGTTACTCCTAATTTTTATGTGGGTGCTGGGGATCTGAACTGCACTTATGTTTGTGCAGAAAGCACTTTACCTTACCTTTATCCATCTCCAGAGCCCCAACTTCATTCCTTCTGGGTTTTTGGTTGCTCTGTGGTAGGGTCTCCCTCTAGCCCAGGCTGTCCTGGAACTCACTCTGTAATCCCAGGCTGGCCTCACCCTCACAGGAATCCTCATACCTCTGCTGGGATTAAAGGCATGTGGCCACCACACCCAGCCCAACTTCATTAATTTTTTTTGACAGCTGCAAAAACTCACCAGCTCCACATTTCCTAATGGGCAAATATTTGAAAATTTTTCACATAAACCTTGTTGTTAAGGACTTCTTGGTACTTTGAACTTTGAACCTATGTGAGAGTAATTTATTCAGGAAAGTTCTTGTGAGTGGAAAGGTGTCTGCATTTCAGATTTGGATGGCTTTTACCAAATAGCTTTCCCCAAGGGATGCTCTATATTATTCAAATGACCAAACTGAGACTTGGGGAAATTCTGTTATTTGTCCCTTGCCACATCAGTGACACAATTGTATCAGAATTTGAGCCTAAGTAAATCTATCCTTAGCCTGTATTCTTTCCCCACTTCAAGCTGTAAGTTCCTGAAAGTCTTTCCTCTGTTCATTATTATTTTTCACTGTCCTGCTCTATAGCAACCAGCAAGAAAAACCTCACAATGAAAGGGCCTTCAGCATCAATTTAGAAGTGGTGAGAAGGTTCTAGATTCTATTCTGGTAGTAGCTTTGATAGGGGACAGGACAAGACCCCCAAACTGAAGTTGGTGATGAAGAAACAGGCTGAGAGACCAGGGGGATGGTTCAGCAGGTAAAGCACTTGCTGTGGAAGCATGAGAACTGAGTTTAAATCCCCAGCACCCACATAAAAGGTTGGGGTAACAATACACCTGTGACAGCAGCACTGGGAAGGCAGAGTGTTGTTTGAGGAAGGCACACCCTGGAGGCTTCCTGGGAGAAGAAGAACCGCCAGCTGCCCAGACAGCTGCTTTTTAACCCATAAAAGACCTTCATAAAGCGTTGTTAACTTGAAGGCCAGAGAAATGGCTAGGTGGTTAAGGCACTTGCCTGCAACGTGAACAACTCAGGTTCAATACCCCAGTGCCCACTTAAGGCCAGATGCACAAAGTGGCACATGTGTCTGGAGTTTATTGGCAGCAGCTGGTGGCCCTGGCACACCCATCCCCTGTTGCAAATAAACAAATGAAAATTTTGTTTGTTTTTTTGAGGTAGAGTTTCCCTCTAGCCCAGGCTGACCTGAAATTCACTATATAGTCTCAAGTTGGCTTTGAACTCATGGCGATCCTCCTACCTGTGCCTCTCAAGTGCTGGGACTAAAGGGTGTGTGCCATCATGCCTGGCTTTTTCTTTTTTTGTGAATTTTTAAAAAAAGTTATCAACTTGAAATTCTTTCCATCAGCTGAATTGGCTTCTTGTAACATTTTTGCTCAAAGGGGGAGGTAGTGAAGAAACATGAGCTCTGGAATCAAAAGCTCAACTTCTTGATCCCCCAGGATCCATCACAGCTCCTGGCTTGTCCCCCTTCTCTCCTTACCCCCCCCCAAGCTTCCACACACCATCCTCATGGAGGCTGGCAGCCTCCCACAACCAAATCCAGCCTGTGCAGCATGGTAGCTGGAGTCAGCCCCAACTGAAGTCCTTTTCTTTGGACCCTGGGGCAAGTGACTCAACCTGTTGTCATTTTCGAGAAGAGGATGTTGATATGCTCAGTCATGCAGCGCTGGGGGGACTGAGTGAACTCCTCACTGTTTTCCATGTTCCATAAAAGCCCCAGGCTGCTGAGGTGACAACTGCTGACATTTGGCACAGAAACAAGTGAGGCTAAAAATCATGAGATCATTTATGGGGCTGGGGTGAGGGCTTGG
>PVHP010038848.1:0-16677 GCA_004024765.1 Zapus hudsonius | reverse complement strand
GAGAGAGCTGTGGCCCATATAACCCTACCAACCGACTGCAGGCAGAAAGCTGAGATCCTGGCAAGAGATGAGCCACCACAGTCATATCGTGGAGGATCCATAGGGAACCCTGCAGAGAATGACGGGATGAACAAGGGACCCACAGCCACAGCCATTCAATCAACACAGGATAAGCCAGTGAGACAGAAACCAACGATTCTCGACACAAAAACCCCTAAGCTCACAACATTAAAGCATCCTTAATACTCACCCACCACGACTCAGGGAACTGAGCGGAAGAGGGGGCGGAAAGATTGTGAGAGCCGTGGTGGGGGAGAATATCAGAGGCATGGCACCCTTCAGTATCAACACACTTGGGTCAGGAGAACCCGGCTGAAGACTGGGCTACCCATGGTCCCCTACCACAGAGACTGATACAGACGGCCCATGGAGGAGGATATCCAGCTGACTGGGGATGGGGAAGGGGGGCAATGAGGAAATGGGGATAACAACTTATTGTTGGCCCAATAAACAATGTAACTCATTATGGACAATAAAAAAAAAATCAATACACCAAACATGGACCTGTGGTTCTAGCTACTCAGGAGGCTGAGACAGGAGGATCACCTGAGTCCAGGAGTTCCAGGCCAGACTGGGTAACATGACAAGACTTCATTGTAAGAACACAAAACAAAATCAACTACAAAAATTCAGTTGTTAAAGTTTATCCCTCCCCACCCCACTCCACCCCAACCCTGCCCCAGCAAATTGGGCTGGGGAAATGGATCAGTGGATAAGCATACAAGCATGAGAATACAAAATCTGGATCATCAGTCCACACATAAAAAGCCAGGCATGACCAGGCACATCTAGAACCCCGGCACTGAGAGGGCCAGACAGGTGGATTGTTGGGGCTTGCTGATCAGTCTAGCAAAAACAAACAAAACAAGAAAAAACACAACAGTGAGTTTTCAGGTTCAGTGAGAGAACTAGTCTGAAGGAAATAGGGTGGACGTGATAGAGGACTCTCTAAATCCTCTAGCCTCCACACGCATGTGTACAGGGTGTATCTGCTTACACACATGTATAGTACACATCACACACACAAAATTGTGACCAAATGCTCATAAAACTATCATTTTAGAAACCAGGTGTGGTGAAACACACCTGTAATTTCAGCACGTGGGAAACTGAGCCAGGAGGATTAGGAGTTCCAGGCTAACTTGGGCTACACAGCAAGTCCTGTCTGAAAAAAAATACAGCACCCTGGACATTTTAACGTGGACACTTCAGTGTGATCCTGAATTTTTAATTTTATTGATGGAACTCACATACCATAAAACTTTTATTTTTGGTGGCGGGATTTAATCCTAGAACTTCAAAGATCTAAATTATCTTTTTTTTTCCAGGTAGGGTCTCACTCTAGCTCAGGTTGGTCCCAAGCTGGCCTCAAACTCACAGCAATCCTTCTCTCTCTCTCTTCCAAGTGACAGGATTAAAAGCCTGCATTACCACACCTGGCCTAATTTCCTTTTCAACACCAGTTAGACTTGTTTTGTTCTCCTTAAAAGAAACCCTATGCCCACTTCCATTTCTCTTCCAAGCTACCAGTAACACTAGTCTGCCTTTTCTCAGCGTACAGCCTTGCCTACTCTGGACATTTCAAATGAAGTTATGCAATGTGTCCTTTTGGATCTAGTTTCTTTTGCTTAGTATTGGGTTTTGAAGGTTCATCCATGTTGTAACTTCATTTTCATTTGTGACCAAATCGTAATCATATGGATGGACATTTTGTTCATGCGCTAGTACACGTTTGAGTCATTTCTACCTTTTGGCTAATAGTAATACTGCTATGAATACTCAAGTACAAGTTTTTGTAAGGACATCTATTCTCAATCCTCATGGTTATATACCTAAGAGTATATATGTATGTCATATTTTATGTATGTCATATTTTAATTCTATGTTTAGGCCTTTGAGGGACTGTCAGACTATTTTCCAATGCAGCTGCAATTGGTGGGAGGGGGCAATTTTCCCACACCCTTGTTAGTATGTGTAATTGTAGCAGGGCATGGTGGTGCACGCCTTAAATCCCAGCAATCAGGAGGCAGAGATAGGAAGATTGCTGTGAGTTCAAGGCCACCATGAGCTTACATAATGAATTCAAAGTCAGCCTGGGCTAGAGCGAGACCCTACCTAGAAAAAGAGATAAGGAATTTTTTTGACAGCTTCCATCAAGTTTTGGTCATTTATCTCTAACTTATAAAATTTATCTCTGATTTATAAAAATTGTTTTTATACAGCTGTCCTGATAGGTATGGAATGGTAACTTGTAGTTTTGATTTCTCTAGTACAAATGATGTTAAGCTCTTCCTGTGTGCTTAATGGTCATCTATGTACTATTATTGGACAAATATAAACTAAAGTCCTCTGTCCAATTTAACAATGGGCTTTATTTTTATTGAGTTGTATGAGTAATAATGTATCTGGATAAATGTCCTTATCATACATACAACTTGCAATATTCTGTCCTATTCTATGCAATGCCTTTTCATTTTCTTGTCAATATCCTCTGAAGTACTTGTTTTTTCACTTAAAAATTTTTTATTTTTAAGTAGAGACTGTATGAACAAGTCGTGTGTTGGTACCACCATTTCCTATGTTCACTTTGAATAAAAAATTTTCTTTTATTTACATTTTATTGGCTGCTTATGTCTTTTGTGCCACATCTAAGCAGTCACAGACAAATCTATGTTTAAAGGTGTCCTTCTGGGTTTAATAGCCAAGTCTCTGGTCCATTTTGAGTGACTTATTTTAATATGTTGGGGTTAAGGGTTAAACTTCATTCTTTTGTATGTGGGTGCCCAATGGTCCTGGGATCATTTATTAACCACCATTCTTTCCCCACTAAATGGTTTTGTTGGAAACCATCAGACCATAAATGTAACGATGTTTCTTGACTCTTCAGTTTCATTTCAATTTCTGTATCTAGTCAATGCCAGAGCCAAACTATCTATTAGAGCTTTGTAGTAATTTTGAAATTTGGAACTGAATCCTCCAATGCTTCTTTCTCCTTCCCTCTTCCCACTAACAATTCCGGGCTAGTTCAAGGTCATCTTCTCCACTTCTGCAACAGAGGTGGCTGGACTCTGCAGGGCCTCCATCTTTAATCAGGAACATCCTCCTACCCTGCCAATTCACTCAGGTTTTCTGAGGTCCTTCAGTGTTTTACCTTAGTGTGTGCTTGTGTTCATGTGTCTAAGTCAAGCTTGCATCAGGATCCCTTTTTGGGTTTAGTGCCAGCCTGGTCCTCAAGCATCCACACCTCCTGTCTCCACCTCTCATCTTGCTAAAGAGGGCTGGGATCACCAAGCCTGTCTTTCCGTGGCTGCTGAGGATCTGAACTCTGGCAAACTTGCTTGTGTAGCACTTTATCCTCTCATCTGTCTCCCCATCCATTTATGGTTTATACACAATCTTACCCTCTGATTTTGCTAAATTTATTCCTAATAGTTTTGTTTTATTTTTAAACATTTTAGTTATTTATTTACAAGCGTGGGGGGCACAGACAGAGAATGGGCACTCCAGGGCCTCCAGCTGCTGCAAATGAACTCCAGATGCATGTAGCACTTTGTACATCTGGCTTACATGAGTAGTGGGGAATTGAACCCAGGTTGTTGGGCTTTTCAGACAAGCACCTTGACCACTGAGTATCTCTCCACCCACTTTCTTATTTTTGATACTGTTGTAAATGGAACAGTCTTCTTCATTTCATTCCTTAGGATTTTCTTTCTTTTGTTTTGCAAACACTTGGGATTGAGCCCCACAGCTGTGCACCTGCCAGGCAAACACTACCAACCGCACTACATCCAAGTCCAGCATTTTCTGTTTTCTTCAGGCATCTGGATATGTGTCCTTTTCCAGACATTTCCTATTCTCTCCAGGCTTGTGTCACATTTTTAACGTCTTTCTTTCCAATCTGTGTACTTTTTCTTCCTAAGTGCCCTGTTAATGGTGACTTGCAATAAGATTTTATGTATTTCATTTGGAAAATATCTTCACCCAGGCACCATTGACACATGATAGCCAGCAAGACGGAGTTGAGCAAATTAGCTGCTTAGAAGGCACTTACAAAACCCCGAGTCTTCTTTCGATGCTCCTAGAAATGCACAAAGCAGTCTGACATTATTTATGATTCAAGGAGCTGATAAAATATTGTGATATAAATTTTGCACGGAGTTGTTTCAGCCTGCAAATTTTAGGCTGAATTCACTAAAAATACCACCATGCCATAACAAAAACTATACACACCATATTGCATTCTTCTCTTTTCACGTATGAAGAGAGCACACTCATTCTTGTCTTCATATACTATGTTAATGTATAATTCATCAGATTTAAATGAAACACAGAACTCGTCAGATTTTAAAAATAAATGATATATAAAGGTCCAAACTACTTCCATCTTCCTTTGCTGTGGTTTGAACGCAGCCTTCCTCACTTGTGAGTTCTACTGACCAGGCTCTAAGGAGCAGAGAACCAGGTGGAGGGTACAGATCACAGGGGCATGCCTTTGAAGGGTTTTTATGGTTCCTGTCCCCTTCCTTCATCCCCTTATTTTCTCTCTGCCATGTCCTTCCACCACGATGCTAACTTGCTGTATCTAACAGCAGCGAAGACAGTTCCATGAACTGAAATTTCCACAACTGTGAGGCAAAATAATCTATCTTTAGGTTGTTTTTCTCAGGCCTCTTGTCACAGCAATAGAAGGGCTACTGATGCATACTGTCATCTTTTTACAGTCTTCTATGCTGTACTGGAATTCAATTGGCACATAAACATTAATTAGTAGGTAGGTATGTGCCACAGTTACTCCAAAGCTGAGTAAAATCAAGCATTTTTTTCAAACCCCTAATCTTGAAGGCAGAACACAAATTATCAAGTACCTAAAGCAAATGAGGCAAAAGAGCTCCCCAGGGTGACAGTCTATTTATGATCAAGTACTTTTCTAGACACTTCTATGAGGTAACATAAGGTTAGAGTTTTGATTGACTTCCTCATGCTGTCTTCTATTAAAAAGGAGCTTGGGAACTGGAGGAAGAAAAAGAACACACTATTCTGAAATACAGCTGGTATCACTGCTGTCTGCTAAGAGCTGCTGAGCACCCACCCCTGCCTCCCACACCTTCCTGTTACAGCCTCCTGCAGAACACAGGCCCAGTTAGTTTGAATGAGACCAGTACCACCCCCACTCAGTCAACCACTTCAGATCCTAACGGGCTGAATGCAAACTAGTATTTGGCACAAGGATCTGCTCAGAGAGGTGTGAGACCAGTCAGAAATGAGCACTTCATGGTTTGGGGATGTGGTGTGTGAGTATGACACCAGAAACATGCCCATTGTCAGTACTCTTTACCCTGTGTGGTGGCTTGACCCAGGTGTCCCCCATAAACTCATGTGTTTTGAATGCTAGGTCCCCAGCTGGCAGCAACTGGGAAATTGGAGCCTCCTGGAGGCAGTGTATTATTGGGGCTAGGCTTATGGATTCTAGCCAGCTTCCCCTTGACAGTGTTTGGCACGCTCTTGTTGCTATTATCAACCTGGTGTTGGCCAGGAGATGATGTCCAGCCTCCGCTCATGCCATCATTTTCCCTGCCATCCGGGAGTTTCCCCTTGAGTCTGTAAGCCAAAATAAACCCTTTCCTGCTTTTGGTCGGGTTCTTTGTGCCAGCAACGAGACACAAACTACAACACCTGCAAGGAGCTGGTTCAAGACCAAGTTGAAGGGAGGAGTTAGGAACACTGAAGCTCAGAGTCAAACCAGCTAGCTCTACTTTTGGACTTGGAGTTACATGAATAGTTTCCTCCTCAAGCCAGTTTACACCAAACTTTTGGTTGCTTTAAATGAAAAATATAGCCAGAACTTAAGGAAAGATGTCAATTATAAATCTATTAATTTCATTGCCTAAAAGACTTGGCACTTGTTTCTTAAGGAAACCTGGATCCCTCATCAATCAAGCATACTTTCTGAGGAACTATATCCACCTCTAGTCTTCAGCCAGCAGTGGAAATCTTCACGTTGATCTTGCCTTTAGCTGCCCATGCCTGTGTCGCCACCACAGTGCGGCTCTGTGCTGCTGGCTGACCACAGCACTGGTCTCCTGACCTCCAGGGCTAAGCAACAAAACCCAGTACAGCGTAGCACACACAGCAGACTCTTGCCTCCCAATGGAACGTCTGTCCCTCTTACTCTTTGGCCCACACATGGGCCCCTGCTTTTTCTGTGACTGTATACACTTTTCTTGGTCACCCCCACCCCCACACCACTCTGCCCAACACACAACAGTCTCTGGGAAACCAGCCTTAGTGGTCTCCGTATTCCTAGTGCCAGACACTGTCAGGCACGTACTAGACTATCACAGCTGAGTAAAAAAAGCAGAAAGAGAATCTTCCAGAGTGCTGAGATTAAAGGTATGCACCTGAGATATTTTTCATTAAGATTGCAATGTGAGTTTCCAAATGAAGAGCCTTGCTGAGGAAGAGGTAAGCCACTGGGAGCAGATCTTATAATCCATCCCTAAGGTGTGTTCAGGGCAGAAAGAGCTCTGGCTATTCCTGCTCACTAGCTGTTTGGTGGTCTCTCTCTGCTATCAATCTATGTGAGCCAGCTTATACCACTGTGATGGAACTTGCCCTGAAATCTGTAAACCTGAAATAAACCCTTTCCTCCCATAAGCTGTCTTTAGGCTGGTGTTTGTCCAGAAACTTAATTGGCCAAAGTAACTGCAACACTATACTTAAGACTTTTCTGTTTCACAAAATATATTATGTCTCAAGAATTATATGGGCATGAATTTGTCATCACCATCAGAAGTAATGCCTTCCTGGCTTTATTTTCATATTCTTTATACATAACATTTTATATGTTTTCCCCCTAACATTAAATGCTCATACGAAAGGATTTTACAACTGATGGGTAGCTTTAAATTTAACCAATTTTCATAAGAGCCAAAGCTAATTGGATTATTCATGCCATTTCTAGTAATCTGAGGAAAGAAATCTCTAAAACTGTGTATTTTAGATGTAGCAATTCATAAAATGTTTTAAAAGAAATTTTAGCTGAAAGTAACTCTTGTAAAAAATTTTTAATGGAACTTTCAATACATAGATGGGATAATTTCACTATAAAATGTTAATTTCCTACATGCAAATAAAGTGTGGCTATTTAACAGTAGCTTTAAAGAAAACAAGTAAGCAGCCTGCCCTAATGCCAATCTCCAGAGGTAAATATTGGTGAAATTTAGTCTATTAATTACTTTTCTTGTTGCTGCAACCAAATATTGACAAGACACAATTTAAAGAGAAAGGGTTTATTCTGGCTCACAGTTAGAAATGGAAGTCCGCCATGGCAGGGAAGGCATGGCGGCAGGAGCCTGAAGCAGCTCGTCAGATTTCGCTCCCAGTTTGCTTTCTCCTTTTTATTCAACCTGGGAAACTGCCACCCCAAATTCAGTGTAGGTCTTCCTCCCTCAGTTAAATCTCTCTTTAAAAAAATTTCTCCACCACACCAGAGCATACACAATGTAAATGTACATTCTATGAATACTAATATTCTTACCAGGTCATACTCAGAACTCAAAGTTTTATACCTGTCAAAAACTACTTTTGTTAACTTCATACTTAACAGTTTGGAGATCATTTTCCTTCAATCTGAAAAGCACTGCTTTAAGGTGCTCTCAAAAGCAACACTGGAAAGTAGCAGTGTCAATTCTGTGAGCAAGGCCTGTTGCCTTTCTCCCATTCCCCACTCCCTACCTGGAATACTAGCCTAACGGCCTTCTTTGTTCTTGGTGGTCTATGTCAAACCCCATGCCTTGGTGAACTGATGGTTCTTCCACCAAGAAGAGTGACTGCCCCCTCCCCAAACCCTCTTCAGCTAACAGTATACTGGGTGTGCTGCTATATGACTTCCAAGACTAGTTTATACAGGCCTGCAGCTTACTTGGAGGAAAGTAATCAATAATGTGCCAGCAATCCACTGAGGCCAGCCTTCTAGCATCCCTGACAAGCCAACAAAGCAAAGAATCATTCTCGAAGCCCTGTCAGAATTCCGAGCTGAGTACCTGCCAGGGTAATAGTGGGTTTTTCAAGCTATTGAATTTTGGGGTGATTTACTATGGAACAATATTCATCACAAAAAATCATTTCTTTTGTACTAAACATCTCTCTTTAAACTCAAGAGAATATCCCCTAGCCCTGACATAATGCTTTTTAAGGAACAAATCCAAGTTCACTTTATCTATATGTACCTCAGAAAATTTTACTTTAGCTTCCTAAAATTTACATATACATACATATACAGTATGTACACACAGATATATCTGGTCCTCTGTTTGCTAAATCCATAATTAAGATATCTGACAAGGCCAAAATTTCATATTTTCATATTAAGATTGTCCTGGAAAATGCTGGAAGGACAAGTTGGCAGCTTATCCCTGCTTCTAATCCATGTATTCACTCACCTGTTTAGAGAGGGGAAACAGCTATTTGCTTTTGAGATGAAAACTCTGCAGGAGAGACAGTAATCACAGTAGAGGTCATCAATATTTACTAGGGCTCAATGTGTCTGGTACTGTTCTAACAACATGATCAGTAAGTACCTAGGATGCCTGGCACCTATGGCACCTCAAGAAGAGTCAAAGACTGAACCTCTACCTCTACCCTCAATAGTGCCAACAGACATGCATATGAGGTATGCATCTTAGAAATTAAGAGACAGGCAGAGATGCCCACTCACCCAAGTTACAAAGTCAAAACTCCCGATTTAAGACTCCACAGCCTATGCCAGGAATGTTCTATTCTTTATTGAACATTAGTTATTTGGATTTGCCCTTCATGAAAATTTATCAAATTGTACATTTTTCTGTATGCATTTAATTGAGGTATATCTCAATAAAAATTTAAAGAAAGGAGCTCGGAAGATGGCTGAGCAGTTAAAGACACCTGCTTGCAAGGCCAGCCAGCTAGGATTTAATCTCCAGTACCCATGTAAAGCCAGATACACCAAGTTGCACATGGACCAGGAGTTCATCTGCAGTGGCAGGAAGCCACTCCTCTCTCCTTCCTTGAAAGTAAACAAATATTTTTTTAAGAAAAATAACTAGAAAGCATTCAGAGTTGTTCAATACCTGAAACAGTTATGAAGTTCTGAGAATCTGGGGATCTGAAAAAGTCTCAAAAGCCCACGAATGGCCCAAGCTAGTACACAGACAGGGGGCGATCATGAAAAGACAATCCAGAAGGAAGCTGAGAAGGTAAGACTCCAGAGGTGGAGAAAGAACAGAGCAGACACCACCAGAAACCGTTTTCTGAACACCAAATCACAGGATGTAGTAGGAATAGGGAATACATCTCAATATTCAGGAACAGCTCACTACTTCCCAGAATGGAACTTAGCGAGCACCCTTTTTGCCCATTCAGCACTCTGATCATTCAAGCCTACCTTTGGGGGTCAGCTTCTCCAGCTTCTAGGCCATGGCTCACACAAACAATATGCTAAGCCAGCAGAAGGCAGAGTTCTCATAGAAAGCTTGAGAAGGAAGGTCTGAAGAGTGCAAGCTTGAGACTGGGATAGGCATTCCAGGCCTGAGTTCAGGGTATCACTGACATATATTCAATTTTTAAAAAAATATTTTATTTATTCATTTTCAAGGAGAGAGAGAGAGAGAGAGAGAGAGAGAGAGAGAGCGCGCGTGAGCGCACACCAGGGCCACCACCTTGTGGGTCAGGCTTATGTGGGTCCTGGAGAATTGAATCCGGGGCCTTAGGCACTAGAGGCAAGTGCCTTAACCGCTGAGCCATCTCTCCAGCCCTCAGTTTTTTTTATATACCAATAAATGTCTCAAACTTTACTAATCATATGACCTTGAACATGTTACATACCATTGCACCTAAACATCTCTTCCTACAGAATATAGTAACAGCAGTGAGCTAGGATGACTGAATGGAAAGTAAGTGCTCACAATAATAGCTGTGTTATGACACATGCAGATCTGGTTTTTCACTAGTACTTTTGTTTAATCCAGAATGACCTGGGTTTTCTGTCATAATCACAAGCTCCTGGTAAAGTTAATAAAGAATTTATTTTGCTAAAAGCATTAGACTGCACGTTGGTAGTTTTAATTTAACTACTGTAAAGGAAGACCAGGATGCTTGGCTGTAAGATGGATATGTTGAAAGGCAAGCCATTTTCTTGAACATTCCTTCCCATCAATGGTGGTTGATGGGGAGAAGTTTGCTGGCATAATCTGGAGGAAAGGAAAGATCACTCCTATGTTTTATAATATTTCCCTTTTAGTCATTTTTGAGCAATGGTGTAAATGTTCTGAACTAAAGTAACATGCACTCACCATAAGATTTATAGGTCCATGGGGTAGAAAGTCATCAGTGGTCTCACCCGGTGATGGACTCTACAAACTACATACTGCTCAGTCAGGCAGGATGTGCCCACTAGTGTATCAGTGGCATCACTGCTCTCTGCTCCACAGGAAGGAATCATGCCTGGTACTAAAAGCCTAGTCAAGAGCCTATGGCTAGGAAAGTTACAGGCCTTCGAGAGGAAGCTACTACTGCTGTCTGGCTAAATGGATATGTTGTACCCAACAAATTGCTATCAAAATATTTATGTTTATGACCCCAGATTAATACTGCTCTCAGGACTGGTCAGAGAAGTTTTTTGTTTTTTTTTTTAACAGTGGGCACTGACTACTAGGGAGACTCAAAACTTGTCCAAATGCTGAGAATTAGAGACTGTGGAGTACTCAGTGCTGAATGAGCTATCTGCATCACCCCTCCAAGGTTTAGAGAATGCTGTGGAAGAGGGGGCAGAAAGACTTTTAAGAGCCACAGGATGGGGAAGAGTATTTTGGAATGCTGTTCTATGGACATGCTGTGGCCGTTGCATTCATGACCTCTTAGTCACTATAATTACCTGTTCAAGACCTGAACAATACTGACCCCATCAATATTCCATCCTGAATGAAGAGAACAAAAAAAAAGTGGAAGAACTAGCTGGAAAGAAGGGGTTCAGTGGAAGGGAGATGTGGAGGGAGAACAAGAAAAGGATAGGAGATTGTGATAAAAATATAATATATGCATGCATGAAAATTGTCAATAAAAAGGTTTTTAACCCACACCTTTAATCCTAGCCTTCAGGAGGCAGAGGTGGAAGGATCACTGTGAGTTCAAGGCCAGCATGAGACTACATATTAAATTCAGGTCAGCCTGGGCTAGAACGAGACCCAACCATGAAACATGAAAAACCAAAAAAAAAAAAAAAAATACACACACACACATTTAAAATTTATAAGATCCAGGCCTAATGCTCCAAGTTTCTTACTAGAAACATAAGCTAACTGTTGATGGAGATAATAATAAATTAGCTTGACCCCATCTTTAAAACCTATACACACATTAAAAAAAAAAAGTTGCCAAGCTATACTCCCAGCACTCAGAAGACCAAGGCAGGGGAATCACTGTGAGTTTGAGACCAACATGCACTACAGAGACTGGTGGCTGTGAATTACAGAAGCCAAGAGGGGGCGCCTATGTTCTCACTATACCTGAAGGATGATAGTATTCCTGGGTGCTACACCCCACCTCTCTTCCACATCTTCCCCAAGTTCCAATCTGTTTCTGCTGTCTTCATCAAGGCAATATAACTTCAGGAAAATGTAATAACCCTTAAGTTATCTGTTATTAAAATTAGGAGTTATTTCTTATTTGCCCTTCTATATCAGCACAGGCATGGTACAATGCACCTTTCCTGGGCTGTGTACCAAAGTATTTTAAGGCCTTCTATTTCCCTGTAAATCCTCCTAGTATCTGAAGACATGGTATATGCTTTTTCCAGATTTTATCTATCTTGCCCCCTGCTACTCTTTATCCCCAACCTGCTACAGACAATGTAGAAACCAAGAATGCTTAATCAGTTCTATCAGAAATGTTCTTGATTATCTTCTCCTTACAAATACACCTGTGGTTTTCCTTTGGCACACAATACTCGGACCTAGTAAACTGAGTGCTTTTGATTAACTATACTGACGGACAACTCTAAGAAATGAGGTTTATTGGGGCTGGACAGATGGCTCAGCAGTTAAGGGACTTGCTTCCAAAGCCTACTGACCCAAGTTCAATTCCCCAGTATCCACATAAGCCAGATGCACAAAGTAGCACATGCATCTGGAGTTCATTTGCAGTGTCTAGAAGCCCTGGTGCACCCATATTCTCTCTGTCTCTTTCTCTGTGTATCTCTCTGCTTTCAAATAAAAATAAAATATTTTTTAAAAAGAAATGAGGTTTGGGCTGGAAAGATGGCTCAGCGGTTAAGGCACTTGCCTCCAGTGCCTAAGGCCCCGGGTTCAATTCCCCAGGACCCACATAAGCCAGACCCACAAGGTGGTGGCCCTGGTTCTCTCTCTCTCTGTATCTCTGCTTGAAAACGAATAAATAAAATATTTTTTAAAAAAAAAGAAATGAGGTTTATTAAAGCCTACTAAAAATTGATCCATTCCCATGGACATGTTTACAGCTGAAGTACCTGATTTCTGAATTATAAGAAATATAAGTTCTGTGTTTGTAGAGAGTACCTTACCTCCACTTCAAGAGCCCATTTACTAGAAAAAAAAAGCACCAAATTATAAAGCTGGCCCCAAATAACACTTCTGCTCATTATGAGGTTTCCAATCCCCTCAAAACTTTACTAGAACTGAGAACAGTGGCACATATTTGTAATCCCAATCCCTGAGAGGCTAAGGCAGGTGGATGGCCATGGGTTTGAGACCAGCCTGAGTTACAAAATGAGGGGGAGACGGACCACACACACAAAACAAAAACTTCCTTGGCCTAGTTCCTACCAGCCAGGGGAATAAGTAAACTGGAAGCAGGAAATGCAGATGTGTCCAACCAGAAGTGATGACAGCACCAGCTGTGAGGAGCATACTCTGAGAAGTGCTGCATGAGAAATGTTACAAGTCTTGGAGATGGACACTATGTACTACCTATACAACACTGAGATTTCTTCTGTCAGCGTGCATTTGTGCCTTCAGTGTTAGTAAAAAGCAGGAACATCCAGCCTGCAGCCCAGGACAGTTACTAGTAAATGTACTTAAAGCATGAGACTTTTTAATGTATATAACTCAACTGCATGGTTCTTGAGAGTGAATTCTGTAGATAACAGCAATGCCATGTTGCAATAATTGGACACTTCTGGCAACTTGAAACAGAAACTGCTCACAGAATACATGTCTCTTTCCATCAAGGGTTTTTAAAAAAGAAAATTTCATGTGAAATCTGTCAGAGGTCCTCCAAAAGACCACTCACCCACTGCTGAAGGTGGCTTCCCAGAATGGAAGTAACATGGAGAAGTCTATGAGGAAAATAACTGGGCTAAACAGTGCTCAGTGATATCCTACTGTAGTCTTACCTTATAGCTGATAGTTTAAAAAGTCTGCACACCAATGACTAGCCCCTTATCTGGATGAGGAACATGTCCTTTTACACATGTAGGGGCTGGGGAGATAGCTCATTCCATAAAGTGCTTGACATACAAGTATGGGGACCTGAATTTGGATCCCTAGCACCCATGTAAAAGCTGTGTGCACCTGTAATTCCAGCACTGGGGAGGCAGATACTAACAGGAGGACCCCTAGAGCTTACAGGCACCTAGTCTAGCTGAATCAGAGAACTCCAAATTCAAAGAGATTCTGCCTCAAAAAACAAGGCAGAAGCCAGGCATGATGGCACACGCCTTGAATCCCAGCACTAGGAAGTAGAGGTAGTAAGATCAGTGAGCTTCAGGCCAGCCTGGAACTACAGAGTGAGTCAGCCTAGGCTACAGTGAGACTCTACTTCCAAAAGTACAAAAACAAAAATTAAAAGAAAAGTTAAAGAGCAACTGAGGAAGATAGCTGACAATGACATTAGCCCCCCCCCAACACACAAGCGCGCGCACACTCACACAGACACACAAGCACACAGACACAGACACAGACAGACACACACACACACACACACACACACACACAGGCACAAGTACACATGCAAGAAAGGATAGTTCTCAATTCTCACAAAATGCTTAAACGTGTAAATACCTGTTCCTGCAGGTCGTAGTCATAGCTGTCATGCAGCAGAAGACTGAGGACATAGCGAGTATAAATCATGGCATCAATGCCACATTTCTCTAGCTCTTGGCCCAGCCAGGTCTGCACTGGGCCCAATGCATGAAGCAGAGACATGTCAGAGACAGACGCCAGGCCTGGATAAGAACTTGAGGAGCTTTCAGATGGCAAACCATCCACAACAACTGTACAGAGAGGGTGCATGAACTTAGGTTGCTGACATCCTTAAAACACAAGGCATCTTCTGCAGCTGACGTTCTGTTGGTATCTGGAGAGGACTTTCACTCCAGCAGAAAGGAGGCGATTGACACTGAGGATGAGCATTGATTTATTTGTGCTGTAGTTGGCGCTCTAGAACAGAATTTCCCACCTCAGGCATGATCAATGATTCAACATTTTGACAGCGACATATGTGTAGATGCAATTTTTTACTTTCATTTCACATTGAGGCCAAATGTCAGTCTCCGGCAGAACCTACAAAAATGAGAAAGAGACAAAGGGATGTATTACATGGTATGTAAAGTATAGACCTCTAGAAGATAATTCTTTAAACATGTTTTTTACTAAAATATTACTGGTAACATAGAACAATGTTTTCCCCTGGAATCTTTAACATCTTAAACTGAGTGACACTACAAACTTTTTAAAGATTACTATCATTTGGGAGGAAAATGGAGAAACTGATACAATGTCTATGTTCAATGACACCAATGACCAAGAGTGGACTAGTACAATGTTTACAGTGAATCAATTATTAATTCATTAAATATATTCATTAATTCTTAAATATAATGGAAATGAGCAATTAAATGGTAGTTTTAGGCAGAAGGCAATGGCTCAGTGGATAAAGTGCTCACCACTTAAACTGGAATATCTGAGTTCAAACCCAGATCCCATGTAAAAAGCTGAAAGCCATGGCAGGCTTCTATAATTCCAGCACATTGACAGCAAGACAGGAAGCAGAAATGGAATTTCCTGGAAGCTTGTGGCAAGTGCATAAAAGAACAATGGCAGAGGGAAAACCCAGAGAGAGAGAAAGAGAAGCTCTGCTGCACCTGAGATGGACAGGCAAGGACCAACCTGAAAGCTGTTATCTGATCTCCATACACGGACCATCTCACATGTGCTCACACACACAAATATATGCGCATATACAGTTAACAGTTAATGATTTCACCAAAACACTGGTAAAATAATTGTCACTTAAATTTAAGCTATATACAGGTCATCAATTATTTCATATAGCTTTTTTAAACCTTAGGACAGAAATCACTGATTTCATAAAAATTCATAAAAATTAAAGTGAGGGGGCTGGAGAGATGGCTCAGTGGTATGGCACTTGCCTGCAATGCCTAACAACCTGGGTACAATTCCCCAGTACCCCACATAAAGCCAGATGCACAGGGTGGCATGGTACCTGGAGTTTGTTTGCAGTGGCTAGAGGCCCTGGTGTGCCCATATTCATATTCTCTCTCTCTCATAAATATTTTTAAATTAAAGTATAAATTAATTTATACTTTAAATTAAGTATAAATTAATTTATACTTTAAATTAAAGTATAGCCATGCCAGGCTATACTGATACACCAACTATAGCTTTTCTTATATGCCATGTTAAATTTCTGATTACTTGGAATAAATGACTAACAATGGTACTTCTCTTCCTCATACTTCTAATGTGTCCAACTAATATAATGAATTTTCTGCATTATAATATATTCTTTGTAGCTTTTTTTTGCTATGTAGCCCTGGCTGGCCTATAACTTTCTTATGTAGACAAGGTATGCTTATGTTCTAATTAATATATGCTGCTAGGAAGTGGACATCAACACAGAGAGAAAGCTCTTCAGCTCCCCTTGTGCATGGATTTTAGCAGGCTACGGGAGGCTATCAGGATCTCCCTGTCATCAAAAGCATCAAGTCAGACAGGCAAAATATTCTTCCCTACAAAGATATAAGACTGACTTTCTTATGTTCCATGGTAAATTTGGCATACATTAAATTAAAAAAATAATTTAAATCTACCATGGCACTAAGCCACTAGATTCATGTGCCATTAATTAGTACTTTGCTACTTTCAAAACTCCTCGATGAAAGCTAGCGAAATTAAAGCAAAAATTCTCCATAATTTTCACCTGCACTTTGCAGCTATCTTTCAAAATCAAAACATTTCCCATAAATCATTTAATCAAAGTTTGAATCTCAGGATGCCAGGCAGGTCATCCATTATTAATACATTCAATTCAGGACCACGTGAAGCAAGCCGACAAGTTATGACTCAGGGAAAATCAGTGTGTGTCCTGTGAGTGACTGAGACAGAAAAGGATCATCATGAAGGGTGGGAGACAGAAGGAGCCAGTACCAGATACTTAATATTGGAGGCTAGGACACTCACAACTCAGGGGAACTGGGCAGAGTATTCAGAAGGGACTGGTCTTTGTACTTCACAATAACTAATCCTAGTGCAAACAGTGCTCCGGTCCTGACTAACAAGTATTTTCCAATTTATTTATTGACATATT
>PVHP010038847.1:0-16682 GCA_004024765.1 Zapus hudsonius | reverse complement strand
ATACTTTCCCTTTTTCTCTCTGAATGGAATCCATTAGGAGTAGAAATTACAAGAACAGTATTAAAATGAGCATTTAGCAATAGGCCCCATGATATTATGTTTTAATTAAATTATTTATACTTGCAAGGAGAAAGAGGGAGAGAGAGGAGCGACATGCCAGAGCTTCTTGCCACTGCACAGAAATTCCAGATGGACCGACTGCTTTGTGTATCTGCCTTCACCTCCCTCATTCTGGAATTAGAGGCAAGCACACCCATGCTCAGTTCCTGCTGTGCTGAGGTCTGAACCCCTGTCTGTGTGACGCTGGGCACGCTTTCTCCCAACTGAGCAACACCCTCACCCCCATGTTCTTCATTCTGAACTGTGACTCTCCTAACCTCAGGCGCTATCTTTACCTGTAAAGGCACAAAATTGGAGACTACAATTGTTTCAGTGTAAGAACTAAAATAGAACCAGTTGGCTGTGCTCAGGTAACTCTTTTTTTTTTTCTTTTTTCTTTTTTCTTTTTATTGTTCATAATGATTTACATTGTTTAGTGGGCCAACCATGAGTTGTTATCCCCAATTCCCCGTTGCCCCCCTTCCCCATCCCCAGTCAGCTGGACATCCTCCTCCATGGGGCGTCTGTATCAGGTAACTCTTAAAGAAGTAAACAATGCCAGCTGGTTGAATGGCTTTACCCCTTTAACAGTTAAATCCATTTTTGTTCCCATTTTATGCATATGGGAAAGATGTGATTTTTTTTTGGGGGGGGGAAAGATGTGATTTTTTACAACTGCTCTAACACAAATACTGCTAAACTTTGTACAATAACCTTGCTCTTTTCTTTGGAATAAACGAAGCCTCGAGCCTGGTGAACCATTTCCTGCTCTGTGTTATTCTTACAGTTTCATTTGCTCCAGGTCAGCTGCCAGGTTGAAAACTGTTGTGCAAAGTGAACGCTGAGCTCCAAAGTACAATAAACCATCTGTAAAATTCTTGGAAACCAAAGTTCTGGGAGCCCAGGGAGTCCAGCATGTGTGCACTGAAGCCAGGTACTGCGGTCCTCCCGTTCCCACAAGATGCTAAGTAATCATGGTCTGGAAAAAAAAAACAAAAAAGCTGTTTTCCACTGTGAAATTTCACCCAAGTGTACAGGGTGGACACGGAGGTTTCCCTCACGCAGGGGTCAGTGTGGTGAGTGCTGAGTGGAAAGAACAATCATCTAGGTTGAGTCCACATGCCACAAACTCAGGAGCTTTGGTTAAAACATAGTTGAGCTGGGGGTGCTTGTGTGTAGGGCCTGCCAGTCCTGGCGCAATTCCCCAGAACCCACAGGAAGCCAGAGAGCCAGAGGCACAACCTGATGTATGCATCTGTTCCTTTGCAGTAGCAAGAGGCCCTGGGAAGCACATCCTCTCTCTCTTTCTCTCTTTCTCTCTCTCTCTCTCTCTCTCTCTCTCTCTCTCTCTCTCTCTCTCTCTCCCTCTCTCTCCCTCCTTCCTTCTTCTCCATCTCCCTCCTTCTCCATCTCCCTCTCTCTTTTTCTCTCTCTTTCCACAAATAATTTTTTTTTAAAGTTGAGCATCCATTTATAGGAGACAATTTTTTAAGGACAAGTCAAAGTTCTTCTGCATCCCTTAGGGTTGCTAAAAATACATGTCAATGCCATCTCGTTTGAGTGAAGGAAATGAAGAAATCCAGAATACTTCTCCTTTATCAGAGGATGTCACTGGCATTCTTGAGAGGGTCTCATTCTCATCTACTATGGCCAACAATTGATTCCGTCTCTCATCTTAGACCTCATATAAAAATGCCAATCAAGCCAGTTTATTGCAGGAAAATATTAATCCCTGGGACTGAGGTCAGAGCTGAAGCCAGTGGACAGGAGAGAAGGCTGAGATATCCTCGGGATCTCTGAGTCAGAGTCGGGCTTTCTGCCCATCACTATTGAAGCAGTAGTCAAAAAGACATGAGCCAAGACCATATTCTGTGGAAAAAAAAGAAAAACAGAAGTAAAGAACATTTCAAATCATAGACAGCATGAGGTCTGAGAAAGTTCTGTCTCCAACAGAAACATTATTTTCCTACTGATTTGGGGGGAATGTTGAGCTGGCTTCGAAGACATGGACGTTTCGCTGCAATGACACAAGATGCTTAGCATATATTTTACGTCCCCAACCATGTGTGCGTGCGTGCACAGCTGAAGGAACCTCTGTATGCCATTGTCTGCTCATAGGGACAGTGTAAATGGGACCCACCGGGGCTCCATGGGAGCCTCGAATGTGAATCTCGTCTGCAAAAGTATCCACCGTTACTCAGTTTCCAAACCCACTCTCCTTTCTGAAACACCTGAGAGTTCATCTTACTTTCTGAGAAAGTTCTGGAAAGCTGATCAAGCTGGCCCAGACACCTTCAGGCAACTTTGATTTTTTTTTTTCTCCCAACATCTATATCCAAAGGTCCATACAAAGCTGATACCAGAGAAGTCTTAGCGCGCAATGACATTGGTGGGTCTGTGGAAGTTTGAGCCTTTCCTGGACCCCCAAGTCCTTGATTTCCTTGTGCCTTTCCTTCCCCCAAATGACTCCCAGTTGTTCCCTGGCTGCTCTCTGCATGAGCTGAGGTGAGGAGGGGAAATGCCAGGTTACAGATTGATGGATGGCCTGAGGAAAGACAGCCGGAGCTGCTGGCAGCCCAGCCCTCCTCCGTGGGGATCCCACATAACACACTCTCCAGATCACCGGGCCTCCATCCAGCCACACACTCCTGTGCCTGCAGCTGTCTCTCGACGAGGAAAGGGATGAGGGGGAGAGGTGAAGGCGAGGGCCTGTGTGTGCACTTGTTTACTAATTTCCTGCTTTAATAAATGTGTTCAGCATATGTTACTTGAAGAAGCAGCCCGGGTCCAGGCCAGGCAGGCTGATTACCTCTCTCCACCCAAACTCCCTCAGCCCCTTCAGGATGGGTGATTGAAACTGGATGAGGCATAGGCTAAGAGGATCGTGTGTCTTGAGGGTTGACAGCCACCAATGTAGGCTTATGTGAATGCAGGAAAAGACCTCCAGTGATGTCTCCTCCTCCGAGCACCCTGACAAGAAACTGCAATTCGGATTCCTAACCATCGCTTCTGTCTGCAAAGCATTTACTCTTCTCATTTCTCTTGCAGCTTGAGGAAGACTCCCCTAGGGGTCACAAGACTAGACTATGTCCTTTCTAATGTTTCCTGGTTAGGAATTCCTTTCTCTCCTCCAAAACTCTGTGTAATAAAATTTCACGTTGAAGCAGGCTCAATATAAGAACAACTGAAAAGTGGTTGAGAGAATGGAGTCTGCAAACAGCGTATTGTGTTTGCACTCAGAAATGAATTTAAAATACAGGTATAAACAGAAACTATGAGATAAAAGCCATTTGCAAACAAGGTACAAACAAACTGTGGCGCTGAGGTGTCCTACCTCAGGTTTCACTTCCACACACTTTTTTTCTTACCTCTTCTGGGGTTCATACAAAAGCAATAGTGGATGAATGAATGAATGGATATGTGCATAATAATGAGTAACAAGAAAGAAGGGATTGTGGGTGTCATGGTTTGATCCAGGTGTCCCCCACAAACAAATGAATGTGTTCTGATAGATTGATCCTCAGCTGATGGCAATTCGGGAATTAGAACCTCAGTAGAGCTGTGTTGTTGCGGGTGGGCTTATGGGGTTATAAGCCAGCTTCCCCTTGCCAGTATTTGGCACACCCTCCTGTCGCTGTTTGCAGTACTGTGGCAGAGGTGATGTCCACCCCTCTGCTCATGCCATCGTTTTCCCTGACAGGATGGAGTCTCCCCTCGGATCCGTAAGCCAAATAAACCGATTCTTCTACAAGCCACTTTTGTATGGGTTCTTTCTAAGCAGCAACTACAAAGCTGACCACAATAGTGAGGAAGGTGGAAAGCCCATGAGAATATAAAGATATTTTTACCAGAATCTATTCTCAAAGAGATAGGGACAAAACTCACCTGCCTGATCACTGGGGCTCAGAGGGGACAATGGAAGGAAGAGCAAAAACAAGGTTAAAGTTAGCACATAATTCAATTCATTTTAAATATCTATTTAAAATCATAAGGAGTCAGTCTGGGGAGATGGTTCCATGAGTAAAGCACTTGCCTCCCAAGCATAGGTACCTGAGTGCAGATCCCCAGGACCCATGTGAAATGCCAAGTGTCATAGTGCAAGTGTGTAATCTCAAATATGGAGACAGTTGTCCCTGGGACTTGCTGACTAGTTAGTCCAGCAAAATAGATGAGCTCCAGGCTCAGTAAGAAAACCTGTCTCAAAGAATAAGGTGGAGAGTAAAAACATGCAACATTGGCCTGGCTTCCACATGCACCATATACCTGCACACATATGAATATACATGCATGCACATATATGCACACCACACACACATAAACATGCAAATAATCATAAGGTATCATAAATCATCTCATGTTTCATCCCAAACCCTTGAACTTGAGTACATTCTGGAAGTTGATCTCACCTTAGTACACACACACACACACACACACACACACACACACACACACACACACAGGGCACCTAGGATGATTATTGTCATCCTCGAGTAAAACTCTAATAGTTCCAGAAGTCCTGGGCATCTCTAGGGAAAAGGTCATCTCCTTGCTAACTCACTTCTTGTCTAATCTCAATGTGGGGCATGGAAGAATGAATTAATAACACTACCATTTGAAGATACTCTTGAGCATTCAAGCTAACACTTTGAGAAAACTGACCTGAGAAGAAGCAAATATTTGTGGAAATAAGCAAGGACTTTAAAATAACATCTCTACTTAGTTTCAGAATATTTCAGTAAGTATAATGGGAAACGGGAAAAATCTATAATGAGATGAAAAATCTATCAAAAGATAAATGAAAACTTTAATTGTGAGAAGATCATAGAATCTTAGATTCATTATGAGTGATTACATTCAAAACTAGATCACTGGGGCTGGAGAGACTGCTCAGTGGTTAAGGCGTTTGAAGGCCCCAAGTTTGATTCCCCGGTACCCACATAAAGCCAGGTGCACAATGAGACAAATGCCTCTGGAGTTTGTTTGCAGTGACTGGAGGCCCTGGAATGCCCATTCTCTCTCTCTATCTGCCTCCTTCTCTCTCTTTAAGATAGATAGATAGATAGATAGATAGATAGATAGATAGATAGATACATAGATAGATAGGAGATAGATAGATAGGAGATAGATAGATAGATAAACAAAAAATAAATAAACAAAATATTTTTAAAACATATCAGTAGAAAAATAAAGCTTTCTCCAGAAATTTATGAGAGAATTACCAGTTGAGGTAACTCAGTGTCTAATTAGCTAATTTTAAACTCAAATTTAAAATCACTAAAATAATAAAAAGAAATTATTGATGAAATAATGGAAAATTGTTTCCCAAGCCAAAACAGTACATATGTTTTCATATTTTAAAAAATCCTGGAAATACCCTGTGGGAAGAATTTGACAAATAAATCTAGAAAAATGTGAATATGAAAAATAGTGAATATAGCAAAACACAATTCAATAAAGTTCCACAGAGGGTAACAAAGTATTACTTCTTGGCCTTTTGGCTAAGATCAAGTGTGAGAATAACAAAACAAAATAAAATTTTCTTATAAAATACAAGAATCAGGAATGGGCAGATGGCTCAGCAGTTCATGGTTCATGCTTGCAATGCCTGCTGGCCTGGTGTTGTCCTCAACCTTCTCTTTGCTGCACCAAAGAACCCAAGATAAAGCAGCTTGTGGAGGTCTGGTTTTATTTTGGGTTATGGACTCAAGGAGCGACTCCATCCTGGCAGGGAAAACGATGCCATGAGCAGAGGGGTGGACATCACCTCCACCACAGCACTGGAAACAGCGGCAGGCAGGTGTGCCAAACACTGGCAAGGGGGAGCTGGCTTATAAGCCCGCCCCCAACAACACAGCTCCAGCGAGGTTCCAATTCTCAAACTGCCATCAGCTGGGGCTCAAACATTCGGAACACACCTGGATCAAACTATCATACCTGGTTCAATTCCTCCATACCCATGAAAAGCCAGATACACAAAGTGGCACATATATCTGGAGTTTGAGGTGGCAGGAGGTGCTGGTGTCTCTGTCCCCCTCTTTTCTCTCACAAATAAATTTTTAAAGAAACTTTAAAAAATAAGAATCATCTGTACATCAACTTTTTTTTCAAAAAAATATATATCTTGGAGACAGAAGATAGGATTTTTAAAGGAGAAGGGACATGTTTAAGAAGCCTAAATGATCAAGCGGGAGCATGAATTACATTTTATTACATAACATATTCACAAATTTCATAAAAGATTCATGAATTTTTCTCTCCATGACATTTTCCACAAGGAAGGTTGTTCTTCATCAAAAGAAGGCTGAATAACAAGAAAAAATAAAAACACCTTTTGGACACAGAAAATCCTGGAACTCTGTAAGTCCAATTTAAAAAATTCTTAGCTATGCAGGAGGTCTACAGGTTAATCTTCTTAAATTCAAGCTGGAAACTTGTTACTTCCAAAAAAGAAGGTTAATTCAAGAAAAAATAATATAGTCAAAAGAAAGCTTATGCTTTAGGAGAATGTAGGAGATATTGGAAATAAATGTGGTATTGATTTTATGTTTCAATAGGAAACGTAGAAAGCAATCCAAAAACCCAGGGAAAACAAAAACAAGTCCAAGAGACAAGCACAAGCTCTAAATGTAAGCACATTTACACTCTAAATGTGGCTTACTATATATAAATAATTACTAGGCACCAAAGCCAGGAAAATACAGTTTTCTTTGAAGTTAGAAAGACCATTTTGGGGCACATGGCAGACGAGTTAGAACTGTAGAATTTAAGAGAAGGAAAGATAATAATAGCATCCTACTTGGTTCATAGGTGAACAATATTACCTATCAATAATTATGTAATTACTGTCAGCTGCCAAATTTTGAAATTGGGAATAAAGAGCTTAGCTTTAGTTATACAACATACATAGAAAGTGACAGAGTTGGGGAGGTAGAAGTTGTTAAGTAGAAGACTAGTGTACACTCAGGAAGTTAATCTCATCTTGAAAGGCTGCAAGTTCAAGGATACTGTGGAACGTTGATAAAATAAACCACCAATGTACAGTTGGGAGCTACCAGGACAGCTGTTAAAATAACAAAAATCAGTGGTATAATGGTCAAAAGGTGGGGAAAGAGTGGGAGAGTTGGAAAGTTAAGTAAACAGAAATGTGACCATCATAAAAGTAGATGACAAAAATACATGAAAAACTATTTGCATCTAGGGGTCTGTTCTTTAATGAGGGCAAAGATGAAAGATTATTGTCTCACCTCCTCTTTTTCCCAATTTCATTTTCATTCTTCACGGCATAAGTTCTCTTTAAGAAAATACAAACATTGGGCTGAAGAAATGGCTTAGTGGTTAAGGCGTTTGCCTGCAATGCAGAAAGGACCTGAGTTTGATTCCCCAGTGCCCATATAAAGCCAGATGCACAAGGTGGCAATGTGTCTGAAGTTCATTTGCAGTGGATGGAGGCCCATTCTCTCTCTCTCTCTCTCTCTCTCTCTCTCTCTCTCTCTCTCTCTCTCTCTCTCTCTCTCTCTCTCCTTCTCTCTCTCTGCCTCTTTGTCTCTCTCTCAAATAAATAAAATATTTTCAAAAAAGAAAATACAAACATTATAGATATGATTAAAAACTGAATTTCCGCATGACCCCTTCATTGGCTTCCTCTCCATCTCCCGTACTTCAAACACTCACACCAGCACACACCTATGGAGAGCATTCAAGCAAAGATATACGATAGAACGTGTAGCTGTATTCACACATGCAAATTTTCTGAGCTACTTAATTTATGTTTTTCTCCTGTCAATTTCACAGCTATCAATCAACAGTAGAAACGTTCCAAATAACCCAGCATCTGGCTTCTCCATGATTGATTTCTTTCTGTTTTAATGACTCCCAAGAGAGGCAGTAGGTTTTTTTCACTGAAATTCATTTCAATATTTTAGCTGACTTTTTAAGCATAAAATAACCCTACAAAAAAATCTATTTTCTTTTCCATCATATCTCCTCTTACTCTAAGTATGTTTACCTCTTGAAAATATAATAATAGCATTAGGAAAGGTTAGGCTTCCTATGGGTTGGGGGCGTCAGTAAAAACCCAAGTCCATTGCCTGGAAGGGAATTCTAAGTTCTTATGGACAGGAGCTGGAATGACATAAGAAAATAAATCTAGAAGCCATATAATAGCTTTAATTAATATATTCTATATTTACATATAGTTTTAGGCTTGTCTTAAAAGTTTCCTCTTCCCCTCGGCTAAGTCGCAATTATATTTCTGGAATGCTCTGTGCTAATTCTAAATTAATAATAAATAAATAAAATAATGTCAAAGAGAATTTTGTCCCATCCTCCTGTTTTGGAAAATTGTCTAAGTGAATTCAAAAAAAATAGTAAGAACAAAAACAAAATGCAGACCTTTTATTACTTATTGTGGTTAATTATCTCGATGTTTGAGTAGTTTAACGGAAAAGCAAGATGTTATTTTCGAGTCTCTGATTTTTAATTGGCCTGCTCACTGTTAAAATAAGTAATAAATAAAGTACTCACACTGTCTCATTGGCTTTCTGTGTCAATTTAGAGAAGGGTCTTAGTGTCCTGATTCCCAGGGTCCATAAGATTAATTTTAAAAAATGGGCTGAAACAAAATGATAATTTTGTTTCTTTGGTAAATGACTTATTAGTGGAAATTAAACTTGAGCCCGGTGTTTTTGAAATCGAACTAGTTTTCTTTCTCATGGTTCCTTTTTAAACTGGTGAGCTTTTCCCATAATTATTCCATTGAAAACATTTTGCCTCATTTGAGAAGAGGTCTGGAGTGGCGGAGTATCCTCCCCCATAAAGGGTTTCTTTTACAAATTACTACCTTGAAGAAATGAAAATGAAAATGACATAATGAAGTATGTGTGGTGCAGTTTGAGGTGAACAGACATGGACTTCAGGTTTATTTTACAACCTGGCTTAAAAGATGCTTAGTTACGGTCATCTCTAGCCTGGAGCACAGCCACAGACTTCTAGTAGCTTTCCTCCTGACAATCGGCCCCAAACATGGCCCATCCACCTCCATGCAAAGTCATTCATTCTCTATGACACAAAAACCATTGTGTTGCACAACTAACTAAAAGCATAGTTTTCTGTGCTGCTGGAACCAATTCCAATTTCCCCAGGAAAAGCCAGTCCTCGTCCACTTCTCTGCAGATCTCTGGAGTCCTCTGAAGGCCCTGTCTTCACACCACTCCCTCACTTCTCAGCTCTTCCTTGCTCTGCTAAAATGTCACCAAACAGGGCTAGGGAGATGGCTCAGTGGGTAACGAGCTTGCTGTATAAGGGTTAAGACCTGAACCCCAGCACCCGCATAAAGCTGGGCAGTGATGGCACTGCATGTCTGTGATCTCGGCACTGGGGAGGCAGAGACAGGAGCATCCTTGGAGCTCACTGGCTAGTCTAGCTGAATCAGTAAGCTGTAGACTCGGTGAGAAATTCTCTTGAAAATGAGGTGGAAAGACACCTAGCTTCCAAATGCAATGCGTGTGCATCCTCATGAACCTGTGCACCAATACCCATGTATGTGCCCACATGAATAGATACAGCAGGTAGATACATGTGCAAACAGAAAAATAGGGGAAAATGAAATGTCACCAATGGCCTCCTTGTCACTCAATTGAATGAACACTTTCCTTCCTACAACACTCTCTTCTGATTCTGACTTTATTGAGCCAACTTCTGCCTGAACCTTCTCCCGACCCTGTTAGAGGCTTTTAAAAAATATTTTTTTTTTATTTACTTGAGAGACACAGAAAGAGAGAGCGAGAAAGAGAATGGGTGCACCAGGGTCTCTTGCCACTGCAAATTCCAGATGCATGTGCCACCGTTTGCATCTGGCTTCACATGGGTACTGGGGAATGGAAACCAGGTCCTTAGACTTTGCAGGCAAGAGCCTTAACCACTAAGCAATCTCTCCAATCCCCATTAGAGGATTTTTTTCTGTCTCAGGTTTATTCAGCTCCAAGCAGATACTAAAAGTCAAAGCTCCTAAACTTCCTGTGTATTGGATCCTCAATCCAATGGATGGCACCCATGTCTGCAATCAAAGGATCACATGTATGCAGATGACTTATTAACCGATATTCACACACTGTGCTACTACACAGAGCCCCAGGCCCAGTGACTCAAATGGCCCACTTAACACAAACCATCATACGCCTCAAAAGAACCTCAAACTCAATGTATCCATGACCAACATCATAAGCTTCTGCTCCGTAAACATTTTCCTTCATGTTTCAGTCTGTGATGTGTGTGGATGTGTGTTTGTGTGGTGTGTGTGGATGTGTGTTTGTGTGGTGGATGTGTGTGTGTGTGTGTGTGTGTGTGTGTGTGTGTGTAGACATCTGCATGTCACAGTATGTGTGGGCGTCAGAGGACAACCTCAGATGTTGGTCCTCACCCTCCACCTTGTTTGAGGTAGGGTCTCTCCTTGCTTATCATTGCTAGGTTAGCTGACCCCCCCCCCAGCTTCCAGGAGATACTCCTGTGTCTGCCTCTCATCTCTCAGAGGTGTGCTGGAATTGTAGTCATTCCTTGCAACATCTGACTTTTAAGTAGGTGCCAGGGATTTGAACCCAGACACTCATGTTTGTGTGGTCAGTGCTTTAACCACTGATCAATCTCCCCAGCCCTTTGGTATCTCATTTCAAGAAGCAATATGGGGCTAGAGAGATTGCTCAGTGGTTAAAGTGCATGCTTGCAAAGTCAGATGACTCAGGTTTGAGTCCCCAGTACCCATGGAAAGCCAGGTGCACAAAGTGACACATGTGTCTGTTCATTTTCAGTAGCACATCCATTCTCTCTGTCTCTCTCTGCCTTTCTCTCTCTCTCTCTTACACACACACACACTCACTCTCTCTTTCTCTCTCCTCTGTCTCTGCTTGCAAATAAATATGTATATTTTTCAAAATAAAGAAGCAAAATGCTTTATAGCCAAGCCCTTCATCACTCCCTTAATCTCTAGCACAATGTATGAGGGGTTTGAACAACCATGATTAATTATCAATCCATTACATTTACAGTCTATAGCTGCTAATATATTTCATAGCAATTAAACAGAGCAGGACCCAAGTTGCTATTAGATATCTCAAGGATCACTAATGTATGGGCGGTCTACACTATAATCTCTATTACTCTTATTTTAGCTTTCTAATCTTATAACCTATTGGTCTCCTCCATGAACTATAACTTAATCACACCAAACTTCTCTCCATTCTATGACGATCTGTGTCACAAAGTACTCAATCCACGCTGTTTATCTGTTTATATCTATTTATTTGTCTATTATTATTTATTTTTCTACCATGTCAAGAATGCTAGGAAGGAGCTTGACCACTGAGAACACCCCCAACCCTGCTTCCTCTCTCTTAAACGCCAGGTTTTCCTTCTTACTCTACTAACGTCGATGAGGGAAGATCTGAGGCTGGCTTCTTGCCACTGTATCTGCTGAGTCACACAGAGCCTGGCAGATAATAGATCATGTACACATAAACCCAAACTCTCTGAGTAGCAGATGAATGGATGAATAAGTCGATGAACATGTTGGTGTTGGAAACTTGACAGATTTGGCACAATTGCAGAGAGCCCAAGCCACTAATTGACACTAGAATTAGACAATTGCCAGTTTAAATTAAAGCAATTTGCTTTAAAAACAATTTGGAAGTTTTGCTGTATTTACTCTTAAAATTAGAAGCATGCATATTTTGAAAAACAAACTGATTTGCAAAATAACTCAGTGGAAAATCTTATGCATGCCCTTGCCCATATGCTTCTGTGACTGTTTTATGCCAAATCCTTGATGTTTTATACTTTCTAAATACAATGAAATGTATGTCTTAATTCAACCTTTTTATTCTCCATTAAAGTATTTCATTATCTCCACTTACCTGTTTCCAATCGTGTTTTTTTTTCTTCTGTGTCAAGACCATTATACTAATCTTCACTCTTTGATAGTTTTAATGATCATTTGAATATTGGAAGTACATGACATTGTACACACTGTGCTTTTACTACAGTAAAGATAGAAGAACCTGATCAAAGAAATTTCTACTGTTAGTGTAGTTGAAAACAATTTTCCTGGCTCATAGTGAATAACTAAGTATTCAAGGAAGCATAGTGCTAAATTTCACTTAAACTTCAGGGATTTAAGACGCCTAATTCAATTCAAATATATATAGCAAAATGTGCTTTTATTCTCTTTTATAAGTTTATATTAAAATACAACTATAGAAACATTGAAAAACCTTCTGGAAGTAAATGAATCCTAGCAAAAAATTAGTTTAAAAGTTCATTGTAAAAAAAAAAAGTTCATTGTAAAAGATGTAGAGTTTTCCTTGAAATCTATGTCGATTGTAGAGTTGTTCATGTAGATATTTTATATTAGATATTATATGTAGATATATTAAGGTTGGGCTTTTAGGGAACATGTGAAGAATAAAGAGGTCTCCCTACATAATGTTCTTAACTTCCCATGAGTCTGTTCTGCCTCTGTCTTACTCTCATGGGAGGTCTGCAGTGACTCTAACTTGAATGATTCATACACAGACTTAGAAATTCTCTATTGATCATGACTCAGTTTAGCAAAGTATTCAAAAATAAGTATCTATGGGGCTGGAGAGATAGATCAATGGTTAAAGGCACTTATTTGTTTGCTTGCAAAACCGGACAGCCTGAGTCCAAATCCCCAGTACCTCATAAAGTCAGATGCACAAAGTAACACACGTGTCTCAAGTTCATTCACAGTGGCAGGAGGCCCTGGAGCATCCATTCCCTCTGGCTTTCTCTCTCTCCCAGAAAATATAGTCAATGAAAATATTATATAAAAACTTTTAAAAGTATTTCCCATTTCTATTCTTTTTTTTTTTTTGGTTTTTCGAGGTAGGGTCTCACTCTAGCTCAGGCTGACCTGGAATTCACTGGAGTCTCAGGCTGGCCTCGAACTCACAGCAATTCATCTACCTCTGCCTCCTGAATGCTGGGATTAAAGGCGTGCGCCATCATGCCCGGCTGTCCCATTTCTATTCATGACTGTGTGTTCACTTGTGTCTAAAAATCACCATTTCTGAATTCAATAACTGAAAAACCCTCTACATTTTCATTTATTTTACATTAAAAATCTTTTAAAATCAAATTTTAAAAATTCATCTTAAAAAATAAGATAAAAGCCGGGCATGGTGGCACATGTCTTTCCCAGCACTTGGGAGGCAGAGGTAGGAGGATTGCCGTGAGTTTGAGGCCACCCTGGGGCTACAAACATAGTGAGTTCCAGGGGAGCTTGGGCTAGAGTGAGAGCCTACCTCAAAAATAAAATAAAAATTCATCACAGGTCTATTTAAATTTTTCCAATAGCTTCCTAAAGCAGACTAGAATATAGCTGATGTCACAGGCAAGTTAAAATGCAGTATTAAAAATGAGTGGAAATAAATAAGCAAGCAAAAGGGCCTGTCTTATTTCCTTTCTGCACCATGTGTGGGTATTATTTTTTTTAAAATATATATTTATTGTCCATAATGAGTTACATTATTTAGTGGGCAAACAATGCATTGTTATCCCGAATTCCCCAATTCCCCCCTCCCCATCCCTGATCAGTTGGATATCCTCCTCCGTGGGCTGTTTGTATTAGTCCTTGTGGCAAGGGATCCTGTATATCCTAGTACTCAGCCCGGTCTTCCTGGCCCAAGTGTGTTGTTACTGATGGGTGCCATGCCTCTGGACAGTCTCCCCCACCACGGCTCTCTCAATCTTTCCGCCCCCTCTTCAGCTCAGGGACTGTGTGGGTATTATTTTTAAAGCTCTACAAGTCGTAAATGATGTGTGAAAAGAATGAACTCTGTTTGGGGACGCAACTATGGCTCTGTAGTGAGTTGCTGTAGGCCCCGGGGCACACAGCAGAAAGATGACCAGGTTCAGGTCACAGAGCCTCTGACCCACATCTCTCTTGAGTCTGGATGCTTTGCTCTCTTCCTTCTCTGCTGCTGGGAATAGAGAATAGGATTCACACACATACACGCAAACTAATCCCGGTGCAATCCTGCCTAATACATGCATATGTCTTTCTGCCTGCTTATTACAATTGAATTGACCCATTATATTCTCCAAAGTCCCTGGGAGATAGGAATTGCTACTATTGAGAATTTTAACAATGAGGAAATTAAGAAGGGGTCCCTGGGACTCACTGGCCAGCAAGTTTAGCCTAATTGGTGAGCTCCAGGTCAAGAAGTGATCCTTTAAAAAAAAAAAAAAAGGTGCTCCCCCTCAAAAAAAAAAGTCTGCTGCTTTCACAGCTCATAGCCCTCCATCCCGTAGAACATTCCAGCAATCCCATTGAAGAGAGTCCTCCTCCAAACTAGGCTTAAATTAACTCTATCATTCTCAGCATCACATATAAGCAGTGAAAGAGGTAATTTCAGTAGTAATCTTGTTCATATGTACTTGATGCATGTTGTGTCACCAGCTCCTTCTCATAGCTCTCCTAGAAATAATTGACCAAAATCTTTAATTGTGTGGCTCAGGTGGGCAGTCATGCAATTGTAGTAATAGTAGCTACAATTTCCATGGTTGTTATAGCATCTGAAGAATCGCTTCTTTTTTAAATTATTTATTTGAGAGAGACAGAGTATGGGTGTTCCAGAGCCTCCTGCCACTGCCAACAAACTCCAAATGCAAACAAATACTCCAAATGAGTATCAGGCATTATATGGGTACTGAAGAACCAAACACAGGCCATCAGGCTTTGCAAACAAGCACCTTTAACTGCTGAGCCATCTCTCCGGACCTGAAGGACCTCTTCTTTAAAGTCTATAAAATGAAACTGTATATTGTCAAGGCCATAGTTATACATAGGACTCAATGACTAAGCAATATAGTATTTCACATAGTTGCATATATTTGACATAAGAGACTCAAGTTAACATTCTAAACAATATTTGCATCATATTTCAATGTGCTTTTATTCACAGTTCTTTCCAAATAATGAATTTTAAAATATCTTCAGCATATTTATTCGAAGTATAAAGATAAAATTGAACTATTAACTATTCCAATTTAAGTACTATTGCTTTTTAGAGACAGGGTCATGTTTATTCCAGGCTTGCCTTGAACTTCTGATCCTCTTGTCTCTACCTCCCAAGTACTGGGATTACAGGTGCATGCCACCACACCCCGTTTTATATGATGCTAGATATCAAATCCAGGACGTTGTATATGCTAGGCAAGGCAAGAAGTCTACCAACTGAACTATATCCCAAGTACTAGCTCTACTGATTATGGTTTCAAACTTTATATTATCTTATTCAGTGGAATATAATGATATTACATCATAATTATACTATATGATTCCTGGACCGAGATTATTTTTTCCTTTTTTATGTTTTTTTTTTCGAGGTAGGGTCTCACTCTAGCCTAGGCTGACCTGGAATTCATTATGTTGTCTCAGGGTGGCCTTGAACTCATGGTGATCCTCCTACCTCTGCCTCAAATGCTGGGATTAAAGGCCTGCACCGCCACGCCCGGCTGAGATTATTTTTCATCTGAGATGAAATATTCAGAAGAAGGAGTATTGTTCCAAACTCCAGAAACACAAAGTGGTCTTTGAAAGACTTGCTGAAGATGGAGGTGACCCTGGTGGAAACAGAATGACTGTCCTCCACAGAAACTGGTCATCAACTAACTGGGGATGGCACTAAAGGAGATGAAAAAAGTCACCAGGAGAAGAAAAGAAGCAAAGACACTTTAGGCGTTTCAGAGAAACAGCATTGCAAGCTTGGGTGGGGAACCCACCCATGTGGGCTGTAGTTCACAATCGCTGGACCCTCACCTACTACAGGGCCATGGTGACAATGAGCTGCATAGGTCGTGTCTTTGACTACTTGGTCTGAATGCCATAAATAGCTTTAAACAGAGTTGTACATGGACCATTTGGCCTTACATGAGTCATTTTGGTGACTTGTTAAATCTAAAAATAAAACTAAAACAGCCAGCCTGGAAGGAGATTGGCACAGTAGCTTAAAGTTTAATTTTGTATTCGTGCAGAAAACTGTGTGTAGTGGTTTGATCCATGTCCCCCATAAACTCATGTGTTCTGAATGCTTGATCCCCAGCTGATGGAAGTTTTTGAATTGGAACCTTATTGGAGCTGTGTTATCAGAGGCGGGTTATAAGCCAGTTTAAGGGGTTATAAACCAGCTTCCCCTTGCCAGTGTTTGGCACACCTTCCTGCCACTGTTTGCAGTGATGTGACAGAGGTGATGTCCATCGTCTGTTCATGCCATCTTTTCCCTGCCATCATGGAGCTTCCCCTTGAGTCCGTAAGCCAAATAAACCCATTCCTCCCACAAGCTGCTTTTGGTTGAATTCTTTGTCACAGCAACAAGAAAGCTGACGACAACACAGTGCATGCATAATGCTTGGTGGGCCACACTTGTAAAAAGTATTTTTTTTCTTGGGAGTTCAGTGCGTCTTTTCAGTGTGTGCTGCCAAGTTATTTTGATTGGGAAAGGTTTTCCTCAATTAGAACTGTTAGCACTTATTATTGTTTGGAATTCTTTTTCTTTATTCATATATATATA
>PVHP010038846.1:0-16675 GCA_004024765.1 Zapus hudsonius | reverse complement strand
AGCATATATAGTATAATATAGTATATATAGTGTAGCATAGTATATATAGTATAGTGTGTATAGTATATATATAGTATGTTAGTATATATAGTATAAAGTATATAGAGTATATAAGTACATATAGTACATATAGTATAGTATAGTATATATAATACATACAGTATTATAGTATAGTATACATATAGTACATATATATATACTATATAATATATAGTATACATATAGTACATATAGTATATAGTATACATATAGTACATATAGTATAGTATATTATAGTATAGTATGTATAGTATAATATAGAGAGTATATATAGTATAGTATAGTATAGTATAGTATAGTATAGTATAGTATAGTATAGTGTGCATGAGGCCCTAAATTCAATCCCCAGTACTGAGAAAATAAAATGAATTTGAAATATAAGAAAAATGCTCAGTGTCACTCACTCCATTGGAGATGTTACTTCTTATCTATATGATCATCCAAAATCCAAAAGCCAGACAACATGCTGTGTCACTCAGGGTTCCCGAGGGGAACAGAACCAATAAAATGAATGTATTATGAAGGGGAATTCTTAGATTAGCGCCTAGGATACAGGGTGGGAAGTTCAACAATAGCATCTGCAATCCCAGTCTGCAAGTGAAGGCTTACAGGATTCCTGGAGAACCGCTGGTCATCAGTCCAGATTAAAAGGATGGCAAAACTGGTTTCCAGTGTCCACAAAGAATGGCATCAATGAGCAGCACCTCAAAAGGCCCTGTGTTCTCCTGGAACTTCTTTATATTAAATTTATTGGTGTCAATGGGAAGTGGGGTTTTCTCAGGGAAGAAAAGAACTTCATATATTAGATCGACAAAGTGAAGTGAAACTTTATAATCTAAAAATGAACTGTGAGTATCATTGTGGTCTTATGATATATTTTATTTTTTTAATGCACATATGTAGAGCTGGGGAGATGGTTCTGAAGTTAAAGGTACTTGCTTGCAAAGCCTGCCAGCCCAGATTCCATTCCCCAGTATACACTTAAAGCCAGATGCACAAAGTGGCATGTGTCTGAAATTTGTATGCAGCAGCAAGAGGCCCTGGCATTCCAGTACATTCTCCCACCCTCTCTCCCCACAAATAAATAAATATATTAAAAATAATATATGTATATATAGAGAAAGATCTTGCATGCATGCATTTTCTGGCTCTACTGAAAAGACAGTAGACATCTCTGTAGCAAGGAACACAATTGACCCCAAGATTATTGTTATACTTTTTAGCTAACAATTTATTGCTCATTTTATATGTCTTTCTGTGTGTGCATTTTATTTTCCCATTTTAAATGGCTGCTTATTTTCCATTGCCTGCTAGTACTATAGTTTGTATCCCAATCCCCTTTATTGGACATTGCCATTATAAAATATCTTATCATCATACAACTGTCATTAACAACCTCACAGGGTGATTGTTAGATATTGTTTAGGACCTAATTGACCATGAATTTATTTTGTTGACATCTTTCTGATGATGCTTTGCTTCCAGCCACAGTCGATAACACGAGTGTTGGTAACTGACAGGTTGACTATTTGGATCCTTTCACGATTGAGATTATGCCAGACACATGTAACAAAAGAAATACAATGTACTGTTATTATACTGTTAGCAACAGTAGAAATTCTGGATTGAGGTGCTTATGCTGAGGAAGAATGGTTCTGAAGACAGGAAGTGATGGATAAAGAAACAGAGGTCAAAGGTCCTCATATGCATTTTTCTCTCCTCAGCAAGAAAGAGGAAATACAACTTGAACTAACTGTAGCAGTTACCTTCTCATTGCTGGAACAAAACACCAGACCAGAAGCAGTTTATGGAAGGAAAGGGTTTATTTCAAATTACAGTTTCTAGGGGATGTTTCATCAGGCTGGGGAAAGCCTGGCAGAGCAGACAGCCAGGGTGTCATGTCTTGTCACATCAGCAGGGAAGAAGCAGCAAGAGTAAGCTTGCTGTAAACACAAAGTGGGGTTGCACAAATAATCTTCAAGGTCCTCTCCCAGTGGTACCCCTCTAGCAAGGATCTACCTCCCCAAAGACTCCATCAGCTGGGGATTCATCACAAACACAAGAGGCTATGGAAAACACTCCCTTCAAACCTCCACACTAAGTTAACAAGAAAACGTATTGATTTGGGAAGTCCATCAGAGAGGCCTATGGGAAAAGCTTAGCCAGTGTCTCCAGATCCACTTACCTGGGAATCCCTCAGCTGTGCCTGGTTGGTTCTGTCGGCTTTCTCCAAGGCAGTGAAAGGAAACATTTCTAGCCCTGTCCCTCAACTGTGCTCTCATCAGGACAAACGGGTCTTCCCCTCCTGCCTGGATAGAGATAGAGCCAAGGGAGATGGGATCGCCTTGGAAAAAAGTGTGGCTATACTGGAACTTAGAATCAGAGAAGCCCTGAGCTCGAGAGGAGCAAGTTCTGAGGGAGCCCAGCAGTGCCTGGATGGTGGTGAGTGCTGAGGAGAGCGAGGGGAGGAAGGGACGATGACATGGGTTGGACTTCAAGTTAGGCAACAGCATTTCTGTGACTTATGACCAAGAAGGTGAGTGGGAGCCAGGGCTTGAGTTCTGGAAAGAGCATTCCAAGTAGCAGGAATTACATGTACAAACTGTGAGAAGAGTCCAGACTGTTGAGGAATTGGAGGAGACCAACATGATCAAAGTAGGATGAAGTAGAGGGAACAGTGTGTAAGAGAAGGCAAGTAGAAACTCAGCAACAAACTTTGCTTTTGTAATAATAATAATAAAACATACTGCTTTTGAAGCATGGGTTGAAGAACTCAGGGAAGGCTGACCACAGCCTGGATGAAGTCATAGCAAAGGGAGCAAAGAGAAAGAGATGGGGTCAGTTGTTGTGGCTAGAACCCTGATTCTGTGGTTTTAGCCTTTGGAATTGATTTGCAGGATGAATGTGGAAGGATTTGAAACCTCAGCCTAAGTGACACCTTGCAGTGCTGTAACTACAACTTCATGGACTATTCTGGTCAGAGTTGAAAGACCTGAATGCAGTAAGAACTATGGATTTTGAGGTTTGGCTTACAAGGATGAGAAAGAACTTTGTCTGGACTGTGCCAGAGGTAGTTTGTGTGAGAGGCTTGCTGTGTTCTGCCTGCCTGTGTCCTGGGAACCTGTGCAGGGTTGCTTTGTGTAGAAATGAACTGGTGTGAGCAGATGGAGATAGCACAGAAAGGAAATCTTTGGGCCAAAACTGCTGCCTGCCTGTTGAGCTGTAATTGTTTGAGAGATGACAACCATTGAGATTGGGCCAGGTGGTCTGCATTGGGACAGCAGGAAGAATGAGGACTCTTTTGAAGTAGGGGGCCTGAATGGCTGCCAACGAGAGCTGCCAGCACCGAATGGAGTTTTCTGGGACTGTGAGTAGCCTGACTGGAGGGCAGAATTGGAACTTCAGACACTGGTTAGAGTTGTTGGACTTGGAGTTATAGAGTTTGATGTCACCCTGTCTGGTTTTATTTGTTTGTTTGTTTGTTTTTTGAGGTAGGGTCTCACTCTAGTCCAGGCTGACCTGGAATTCACTCTGTAGTCTCAGGGTGGCCTTGAACTCAAGGCAATCCTCCTACCTCTGCCTCCCGAGTGCTGGGATTAAAGGCGTGTGCCACCATGCCTGGCTCCTGTCTGTTTTAAATCTTGTATTAGTTCAATCTATCTTTGCCATGCCCAATGCCGTCTTTTGCAGTGTGAATGTTCTGTGCCATTATGGTTTTTTTTTCTTTTCTTTTCTTTTTAGTATTATGGCTCAGTTAAAGACCTTAGATTATAGGATGTTTGAATATCACTGGAGGGATTTTTACAGTTGGACTGAATGCATTGCATTTTACATCATGTATGTTATCAGTTTATGGGGGGAAGCAGGGGCAGACTGCAGTGGTTTGATCAGGTGTCTTCCATAAACTTGATATGTTCTTAATGTTCCATCTCCAGCTGATGGCAGTTTGGAATTGGAACCTTGTTGGAGGTGTGTTTTGGGGGCGGGCTTACAGGGGTTATAAACCATCTTCCCCTTGACAGTGTTTGGCACACCTTCCTGCCGCTGTTTGCAGTGCTGTGGCGGAGGTGATGTCCACCCTCTGCTCATGTTGTGGTTTTCCCTGCCATCATGAAGTTTCCCCTCAAGTCTATAAATCAAAATAATCCTATTCCTCCAATCAACTGCCTTTGGTCGGGTTCTTTCTGCCGTCAATGAGACAACTGACTAAAATAGGCTCTGAGGAGCTGAATCAGGTTGAGAGAGACTATTTCAAAAAATAAAAAAAAAAACAGCAACTGAGGTAGATACCCAATGTCTACCTCGGACCTCTATGTGCATGCATATACGCGTGTGACCACATACAAACATACATACATATGCAAAAATAAGATGACAAAATTAAATTTAAATGTATGGCCCTAGAGCCAGACAACTTCATCTAGGTTGCATTCTGGCTTTCTTACTTAGCCAGCTGGGTTACTTAAAGCATGTTACTAACCTGAGCCTCTCTGGCCCATTGTAACGTAGCATAATAGCAATACTATCCTGCTGATTTACAATGAGACTGAAATCATAATCACTTGCCTAAGATCCATAGGTTCTTTGCAGGTATGAGCTCTGAGCTACTGGCCAAATGCACAGGGAGGAAAAGAGACCACAGTGTGGAGGGAACAGGTAGGCTGAAGAGAAGAGCATGTTCTTGGCCTCAGGGAAACTGATCAGCCTCCATTTGAAAGACCCACCCCCACCATCCACCCCAGAAAGCTGTTTCCACAAGACCAGGCTAAGTGAAGTGATGGAGGTGAACAGAGGTTGGTTAATGGGGAGAAAGCCTTTGAAACAGCTGCCTGGACTAGTTTGTGGGGATAGCACAAATCGGAAGGGATTGGCTCAAGGCAGAAGCAGCAGCCCAGGGCATTAGGAGGGTGTGATGGTTAGGTTTTGTTGTCAACTTGATCTTTTTCATTATCTTGGGGGGTCTCTGAGGATGTGAGAGAAAGGCAGCTTCTCAGTAGGGGGCAGGATGTAAGGAAGTTCAAAGGAGCTAGAAGTAAACATCCTTTCCTCTGTGGGCAGTGCAGGAAGGAAATTCCAGAGACTCAGGAAGCCATTAAGTCTGGGATAGAATTGCAAGACCCCACCCTAGGGCTATATAAAGGTGAAAGAATTCTCTCTTTGCCCTCCTGCCTCTTTGCTGTTCTATGTGTGGTGTAGGTGGTGGGTTTTTCTCTCTGTGCTTGGACCTGTGAAAGGGGAGCAGCCTCTTTTGCATTCTGGAACTTCCCCTGTATCTATAGCTACAAATAAATCCTTTCCTCCAAAAAAAAAAAAAACTGTGCCTGGTTTGAAGATTCATCCCAGTAGCATGTGGCTGACTACAACAGAGGTGTACTCAATAAAATGGGCAACATGAGGGAGGGCTTGGGCAAGTGGGTATTCCTGGCACCAGGTACTTTCTCTCATAAAATTCATTGTAGGAACATCTTTCTCATGCACAGCCAGAGAAGGTCCAGGAGAGAACTTTGGATCAGCTGCCCCCACAGAAGCACTCATGGGACAGGAGACAGGAGAACTGAGTCATCCAGCACTCAAGGATGGGTCTTGGCGGACCTTGGTCCTGACTAAATATATGTCTGAATGGATGGGGAGCTAGGAACTTGTGTGTCTAGGATGGGCAACAAAATCCATCAACACCTAAGAATCCCATCAGGACCAAGAATTAATAATTATCATTGGGAAGTCTGGGAGTGAGAGAGGCATATGCTAGTCATCAGCAACCTTTGGTTCCCCTATCGTAGGCTGCTAAGTGGAAAGAACACAGAGGCAGCTTCAGGAAAACCTGGCTGGGCAACTTCTGCTCTTCTACCTCTGTGTTCCTCAGACTATGGGCTTCTGCATGAGTTCTCCTTGGGGACCTCTGTTTCTTTATCTGGAAAATGGCTCTAGCATCTGCACTTTAAAAGTTCCCATAAGGAAGCTGGAGAGATGGCTCAGAGGTTAAGGCCCTTGCTTGGAAAGCCTGCCAGCCTGGGTTCCAGTACAGATGCACAGAGTAGTGTATGAATCTGGAGTTAGTTTGCAGCACAGGAGGCCCTGGTATACCCATTCTCTCTCTCTCTCTCTCTCTCTCTCTCTCTCTCTCTCTCTCTCTCTCTCTCTCTCTCTCTCTCTCTCTCTCTTCCCTCTCTTCTCCTCTCCTCCCCTCTACTTATAAATATTTAATATTTTCAAAAATTCTCATAAGGAGGTTTTAATGTGTTAACTTTTCCTGGAGGAAAAGGAGGACATAAACAAAGGCATCTTTATTTGTTTGTTTGTTTCCTGGGGGGAAGGGAGGGCATAAACAAAGGCATCTTTGTTTGTTTGTTTATGGCATCTCACATAAGGCACCAACAATAGACCAAAGGAATGAGTCCATCCAAGACCAGCTCGATGAACCGATGAGTTTATTAGGACCACTTATAGGAGGTTGGGTAACACCCAAACTTCTCACCACCAGTATGGATCACAACCTCCCCAAATCTGCATAGATGAAGTGCTCTCCTCCTTCACTTACCCTTCCATTTCCTATATATTCCAGTACCTCTGGAGACCACATGTGGCTAGGCAGGATTATACACAGCTGAGGATGGTGTAGGAAGAATGTACAGTTGGAATCTCAGGTGAAGGTATAATGACCCTGTTTAGCACCTTCTTCTATGAGGCCATCAACAGACCTGATCTTGTTGGGGGTCTTGTGTGGGCAATCATGGGTTATTTGGTGAAGATGGCAGGGGTCATGTTGTGACCACAGTACAGCAGTCCACAACACAGTCAGCTAAACTGTGACAAGAATTTTTTTTAAATATTTTATTTATTCATTTTCAAGCAGAGAGAGAGAGAGAGAGAGAGAGAGCCAGGGCCACCATCTTGTTGGTCTGGCTTATGTGGGTCCTGGGGAATTGAACCGGGGGCCTTAGGCACTGGAGGCAAATGCCTTAACCCCTAAGCCATCTCTCCAGCCCGTGACAAGAATTTTTTAAAGGTCGATACACCATATAGCTAAGGATCACGATTCTGACCTCTCCCCTTCACTGGTACCAGAAACTTCTCCCCAGTTCCCAACACCCAGACTTATGTGAGCAATAACAGCCTACTGAGGCCTTCAGTTATTACTACTTTCATCCACCCCTATACCCCATTGTGGATTCAGTGGTCTTCTCCGTGGGATGGGGAATGGGGCCATGTAAGGCCTGCCTTGGGAAAAGACATAGATAAGGGGCTGTAGGCAAACTGTTTATGCCTCTCCCACAGTTGCAGGGTGCTTACCTTCCATGCCTGTGCACAACACCAGCTGTGTCTGGCCAACTGGCCTGATGGAGGAAGCCCTGCACATGTAATCAGCCAACCTGGATCCCAGGCCAAGGCAGCTGTATGTGCCGGGTGAACATGAGTGGGCTCCTGGGGTTTAACTGCCTCATCTCTATAACAAGACTGTGGTGGTTCAATGAAAAATGTCCCCCATAGCCTCAAATGTTTAGGATTAAGGTGAGTCCTCAGCTGGTGGAGCCTTTGGGTGATAGAACCTTGCCAGAGGAGGTGTCTGTCACTGGGGATGGGCCCTGAGGTTTAGTAGTAGTAGTAGTAGTAGTAGTAGTAGTATTGGAAGCTAATTCACTCTGAGAGTATTTCTTTCCTGCTGCTGTGACAAGATGTGATGCCCAGCTTCCTGCTCGTGCCATGCTTTCTCCACCATGATAGAACTTCCTCTAGAAACTGTACACCAGAATAAACCCCTTCCTCCCATAAACTGCTTCTGGTCAGATATTTTGTCCCAGCAACAAGAAATGACTACTACAGAGACTTCCCAGGGTCTTTGCTACCTTGTATGCCCTACGACGCTGCTAAGAATCAAAGGTTAATACAAGCCATAGACGCAATCAGCATGTGAGAGTTCATTTCTTCTGCTAATCACGTTATAGAAGTGAAAGGAAACAGGTGAAATTTATTTCAATAATATATTTTATTCAACCTAGTATATCCAAAATATTCTCATTTCTAGATGTAATATAAAAATATTGAGATGTTTCTCTTTTTTCCACAGTCTTCAAAATCTGTCTGTATTTTATACCCACGTCACTTCTCAACTCAGACAGCCACACTGAGAAGGCAAACAGGCTCCCAATCTGCCCTGTTGGACAAGGCACCCCAGGAGTTCTTGCTCTTGGTTACTATGGAGTCTGGGCTACAGGGAGATATAGACTACCGAAGCAAGCAGCCCTTCCTTCCTTCCTCACATGGGAACCATGAAGAAGTTCCTCCAATTGTCCTGTTCTGTTTGTCCTCCACCTGGTCTCTACCTTCCTCATTCCCAGGACACCGGAGAGCCAGCCTGTTTCTACCTCTTTGCTCTTCCTGTCTTCCCATCGTGATCGCCTCCTCCTTTGCCTCTCCCTATCCCTTTTCTGTTTCTCTGCCATCCTCATCGCCACTTCCCTTTTTTTCCACTTCCCTTTCACTCAGCTGTCTGATCTCTGTAATCATCAGGTCCCTTACTCTTCTCCAAGACTGAACCCCAAAGATGCCCCAATCTCACCTGCTGATTCCCACTGCCTAAATGCCCCACTGGGTGCCCCTGCTACTCATATTCCTGGTTCTTCCCCAAACTTCTGGCTACATAAGCACCCAGCAATTCTCTGACACAAGAGCTAATATGGCGAACCCTGACCAAGAAGGTATCTCCCTCAGGGAGGTGCTTTTCCTAGCGTTGCCCAGTCATACTGGCCCTGCTGTGCTATCTGGCTGTCCAGGTTGGACCCTTTCAAATAATGGAAGTTCTTGCTCCTGCCTGGACCCAGCCTACATGACCCACCATACTTATGGTCAAACCATGGTTAACACCAAGAACGTAGACAAAGTGAGGAATGTGTGACCTCTTTCTGTCTTTCAGGAAGGCAAGCTCTGCAGGTCTGGACTATAAGTAGTGCAGCAACTTCTAGAAAGAAGTGAAACTTGTAAACAAGACCCAGAGCTTGTCCCACAGGGAGTACATGACCACTTCGACCTCACGTCTCATCTGTCTCAGATTCACAGGACATCTGCATGTGCCAAACACCACTACCACCTACATATGAGATTTTGACTCCCACAGGGAGCAGAGCCCATGACCTCTGAGAAAAGAAAGCCTCGGCAAAGTCTGAGATATCATGCTCTCCCCTTCTCCCCACCGATTCAGTCTGAATTGGAGGAAAACAAGTTGACCATAAAACTCGAGATTAATGAAAAATTAACCTTGAGGTACAGAGCCTCCTGGATGCTACCAGAAGGAAGATTGGCAGAGGGAAGGGAAGAATCTTATGAAGACCCTTCAGCTCTCCCCTCCTCAATTATGAAGGGTGTCTGCTGTGCGCCTAACCCAGAAAACAACTCAGAGGAATAATCAGCCCTCTGGGAACATGTGGCACATTTCATCCATGATTGTCCTTGTGGCGTTTGGACACTGAGTTCCTAGCACAACGTGGATTGCAAAGAAGGCCAGAAGCCATGTTATGGGCAAAGGGCAGGGCACTGGGGTGGTCACATCATCCATGTCTGAAGAGTCACAAAGAGCAGGGAGAGGGAGACGCTGTCCTGCATGGGGGTCCAGAGATGCTGGGCCCCCATCTCCCTGATAGCAGCAGTGTTGTGATTAGTTCCTTCCTCCTGTCCTCTGACCTTTAGGTGAAACCAGGAAGATGCTGGAAGAATCCAAAACAAGTTTCCTTTTTTGTCTTTTGTTTGGTAATAGTTTGATATAATCAGGCACTTAACCTCAAGACAGAATTTGGGAGGTGTACATAAAGCCACAAAAAAGAAAAATAAAATAATTCAGTATAAAGTACAGGAAAGCAAAAACAGAGCCAGATAAAACAAAGTCAAGGGCCTGCACTGTTTACAGTTGAACCCTAAATCTCAGGGCCTTTTGGAGGCCAGGAAACCAATTTTGATTTTAGCAACCAAGATAGAACCAATAGGTTCCATCTATTTCTGGGAAACTTCGGGAACAGGGCTCCTCAGGTGTGGTCATGAACAAGCAAGTGCTTTCCCTATCAGACATGTCCACAGAGGTGCCCTCTCCTGCCCTGGGCCCCTGGGTTTACTGCCTCCAGGCTGCACCCTTGAGCCACCTCCTGCTGGTCTCCCGGGGAAAAAGAGAGGGTTCCACTCTGTGTCACTCCGTCCACACCAGCTGACAACAGCTCCTCATCCACCTGGGCTCAGATGAGACCAGTGTGAAGAGACTTGTCTTCCTGACCTCACCCCCTAGGTGGCACAATTATGTATTTCCCTACAATGAAAATGTGAACGTGTGACTTTAAAAATGAGCACTGTCTACTGGGAGACATGATCAGAATCCCATGCGAAGGGAATCTTTAATGGTGCCGTGAGTAGAAAGCCAATGTCCTGTGATCCCTAGCCCACTTGTCAGTGAGGCTCTGGGCTTTCAGAACAAAGACACAGTCAGCATCCAGAGTGGGACAGCTGGCGAGACACCGAGAACTGGGACCGCTTGTCCTCTGTCTCCTGACAGAGACCAGGTGGGAGACATGAAGGAAAGGGTTCGAGGTGGTTAACGGAAGGAACCATGTGGTAAAGAAGGAGCGGGCCTTCCCTCAAAGCGTGCATTTGGAGGTGATTCCAAAATTTCCAAAAATCAGTGAGAGGAAAAAAAAAAAACACCAAAGCCAGGCAAGCAGTGGTGTTGATGCTGGAAGTGTGAAGAGAGCCAGGAGAGAGGGGAGAAAGTGTACCCTCTTCTCCTTGGCTGCAGAGCCTGCTCTGCCCTCCACTGAAGCGGGCAGGCACTGACCCCTTAGAGTAAATTGGGGGAGGGGCTTAAGAATGGTGTTTCCTCCCAACCTGAAGGGGCACAGGGATCCCCAAAGAGAGAAAGGGATACAAACTGAGCTAAGAGATGTTTCATGGGACTCATTTGCCTTTCAGTCTTGGCAGCTGGGGAGCCCATCCCAAATGAGATGACCCAGGAAGGGGGACGTGTGTCTGTGGGCCGGAGTCTGAGGAAGGTCCGTGTATAAAGCTCTCTGGGTGGGAGCTAGTGTGTGTGCTGGGTGCAGGTGGATATGGGTGCTTGGAGAGGCCCACAGTTACCCATGCAGGACTGGCAGGCAGCTGTGCTTTCTGAGAGGTCTGGTGTGGTGGTGTGAAGGTAAATGGCCCCAAAGCCTCAGGTATTTTTATTAAGCTCCCTACGTTAGTCTCCAGCCCTGCTCACTGGGGGCTGATCTCGATCCAGCCCTAATCTGTGTTCAGCGTCAGCTCGTGCTTGCTGGTGATGGCTGATGAGCTCTGGCTGCCTGTTCTTTCACTCTCTGCCATGGAGGGATGATGAGGTGAGCCAGCTTCTTCCAACATGATGAAGCCTCCCCTGGAACCTGCAAGCCTAAAAGAAGCCCTTTTCCCCATAGGCTGCTTCTGGTCAGGTGTTCGTCCCAGCAAGGAGAAGGTGACTGCAACACCTGGGCAGGAGACAGATCCAGTCATAACCATTTTTCAACTGGAAGTTCAAAGAGAAAGTGAGGGTAGGGGAGAGCCAGCCTTGGACGGAGCTCTAGAGTACAAAGGACACCTCCCTCCCACTCGCACTTACTGGGACCCTGGGGCAGGTGACTCCTCCCCACAGAGTGACCACAGATAACCTCTTCTCTGTAGCCACGCCCACTTGAACAAGAATGCTCAGCTGTTCTGTGCTGCTCTGGAGAGGGCCTCAGGCTGACAGCCATGACCATGGGTTCAGTGTGGGGGACTAGAAGCTGCTTTAGACATGTGAAGCAGCCCTGGCCCATGATTCCCTGCCCTACCGTCTGTGCTCCCCTGTGTGGACTGGGAGGCCTTTAGGTACCTCACTTCAACCGGGCCAACACCTTTCTTGGGCTAGAGGGCACAGAGGGCAGATATGATACCAGCTTTAGCAGTTGACATGAAACACCCTCCCAGGCCAGCAGTCCCTTCACTGGTTTCCCAGAGCAGGGTCAGACATGTAGCCACATGGGCTGGAGTCACCAATCCACCCCCCAGAGCAGGAGGGGGATAACCAGATGCCTTGAAACCCAACAAAGGAACCTGACTGCAGGCCAAGTCCCAATCAGCTATCACGTATAGACAAAGTATGTCTGAAAATGTCACTTGGAGTCTGGCCTCTAAGTTCTACCCACCCAACCTCTCAGTTCCCGCCAAGCCCAGGCCCTCACCCTACTCCCCAGTAGTGCTAAGGAGCTTATGGCCTCCACTTCCTGAATCCATGCTACTTCACACCACAGTATCTTTCCCTAGAACTCTCTTCACTACTGAGACCCTTCCTTTCAGACCGAGTAGTCTGCATATCATCTTACTGGTGTTACTGCCACTTGCTGGTTTCAATCCGGGTTTCATCCCAGAGTCCCTACCTGGCCCTCAGAGATAAGGTGAGCCAGGGCAGGGATGACAGAAGCCCCAGGGGTGGTTCTTGGGAAGGGAGGTTAGAGCAGGAGAAGAAACTAAGAGTGACCTTCTTTGGAGGGAGTGACAAAACCCTCCACCTACTTCACACATGAATGAAAGTTCCAGTCTTCAAGTTTCCATCACACATGTTATGATATGAATTTTCCAAGACTGTAAAATAATGGATATAAATGGTATCCTAAGGTCAGAGGTGGATGTTGGAAAAAGATCATCCTTTGAAACTGGAGGGAAACACCAATCCTTGGCCAGCACTTTTAAAGCCATATAAGGAAAATCTCTGGAGGCCAAAGTGCTCTAAACGGGAAATCATCACAGATGAATCTCTGAGGCTTAGCCTGCCTGTGTGAGTGGCTATTTTGAATGGACAACACTGGGTAGACCAGGGACAAGAGGGTTCAGACTAACAGAGCCATGAACTTACAGAGCAGAGCAGGACCATGTTTTCTCTGGAGCGGTCAATATGCCAACTCTTTTCCCACAGTCTTGGCATCAGGACCCGAAGGCAGGGATGAATGAGCACTGGAGGGAGCCCCTGCTTGAATGAGGCTTAGCCTGTGATCAGCCAAGTGTGACAGAAGCAGGGCTGAGAAGACTCAAGAGCTCCGCTTCCTTCACCAACACTGGCTCAACCAGAAGACACATCTCTACTGGCAACACACGTTCCCACTCCCAAGCCTCTTCTGTCCCTTGACCACACTCCCCTAAAGATGGAGACACCCCATCACTCTGATGATAGCTCATGTCCCTTGACCACACTCCCCTAAAGATGGAGACATCCCATTGCTCTGATGCTAGCTCAGCCTTGCTCAAAGCACCTGACCCGTTCTGACTATCCCAAATACTTTCACCTTTAGGAAGTTTCCCTTTTCATATTTGTTAAAGGGAGAATTCATTCAGCAATTATCATACTTTGTCTTGATACTATAGTTATCTCCCCTAATGTGAATCCCTTTCACTCACTGGAGCATTTGGGAACTCCTCACACTCTGAGGACACATAAGTCTGACTGATCCTTCCTCCATTTTTTCATACAGATCACTTAACTTTCCCAACCCCTCACTTTTCTACTCTGGGAAATGGGGCTTTCGTCAGGATGAAATGAAATGATGTACGGTGCTTAGCACATAGCCTACCAAGGAGAAAATGCTCTATGAACTGGCTACTTCTGTTATTATTATTTTGTAATGATGTCACTGCTTCTCTACTTATTGATGAGCTCACAGTGAACTGCTCTAGCCGGAGGCTCTCAGTTATTCCCTTCACCAGGAAGTATCAAGGTTCTCCTGCGAGGATCTGTCCCAACTACAAACGCCAGGGATGGGAGCCACTGAACGTGGACAGGGCAAAGGTGTAGCAGAGCTTGGGTCACTGCCTAGGGCCACTGATTCCACTCCAGCCCCTAAGGCCGCAGTCTGGCTCCAACACTGACAAAGCTATCACACAGTAACAAACATAAGGACAGCCTAATGAATGTGTGTGCGTTTTTATACAAGAAAAGCAAATTACACTTGGGAAAAGTGCCTTCAAATATTAATCCTTAGTATCTGTAATTTACTTCCAAATTACCCAGATTTTCAACAAGACAACATTCCTAGGTAGGCACCAAGCTTAAAGCATGGACGTTTCCTTTCCAGTAGATGATTTAGGAACACGTATTGCTCTTTTGTTGGGGAAAGCCATCTCCTATGATGCTTTTCCGCCCGCATGGGTTCTCCGGTGGGCACTAAAATGGGAGCTATTGTTGAAGTCTTTGCCGCACTCTGTGCATTTGTAAGGCTTCTCCCCAGTGTGAATTCTCTGGTGAATAATAAGACTAGAGCTCTGGTTAAAGCATTTCCCACACTCTCTGCACTTATACGGCTTCTCTCCTGTGTGAATCCTCTGGTGAGTGATGAGGTTAGAACGGTCCCGGAAAAACTTTCCACACTCCAGGCATTTGTAGGGTTTCTCTCCTGTGTGTACTCTCTGATGTGTGATGAGCTTGGAGCGCTCACTGAAGCACTTCCCACAGTCCACACACTTATACGGCTTCTCCCCGGTATGGATTCGCTGGTGGTTGACCAGAGTGGAGCTCTTACTGAAGCGTTTCCCACATTCAGCACACTCATAGGGTTTCTCACCTGTGTGGATTCTTTGGTGACTAATGAGGGCAGAGCTCTTGGAGAAACTCCTACCACATTCAAAGCACTGGTACAGTTTCTCCCCAGAGGTGGTGCTGTGGGGCTCCAGAGAGCTCAGGTTCTGAGGTGGTTCAGATGTCTCTCTAGAATTCCTCCAGTGAGCATCAAAAGATGGGCTTTGGCCAGCGCTCTCCCCAGGCTCACTACACCGGTCAGGACTTCCTCCAAAGTGGATCCTCTGATGTTTCAGTAGGTTTGAGCTCTGATTGAAGCTTTTCCAACATACCCCACATAGATAGGGCTTTTCTCCTGTGTGGATTCTCTGGTGGGTGATGAGATTGGAGTGGTTACTAAAGCTTTTCCCACATTCAAGGCATTTGTAGGGCTTAACTCCAATGTGGATTCTCTGATGGCTATTGAGGTTGGAGCGGTCACTAAAGCTTTTCCCACATTCAAGGCATTTGTAGGGCTTATCTCCAAAGTGGATTCTCTGGTGGGTATTGAGGTTGGAGCGGTCACTAAAGCTTTTCCCACACACAAGGCATTTGTAGCGCTTCTCACCTACATGGGTCTGGTGGGTGATGAAGTGGGAACTCTGACTGAAGCTTTTCACACATGTGTCGCATTGGTAAGCTTTCTCTGGAAGGTACAAGCCTTGATGGTCAATAAGCTTTTCTAAGTCCTCTTCAGAGGAACTCTCTTCCCATGGTTCCTGTGGAGTATCTCTCCACTCCTCCTCATTGTCATTTTCACTGTTTTCCCCCAAGTCATGAGGTTGGCAATCAGCTTCCGTAGCAGATTCTGACAAGGTTCCAGACACATCCTTTAAGATGACCTGTTCTGAACTCTGATCCTGATCTTCAGGCTTCAACTCAAACCCTAAAAAAAATGGCCAGAAACAGTTTTGTTCATTCATTAGTTAGCACTTCATTTGTGAATTTGGCTAACATAAATTTGTACGTAATCAATCTCTCAGTTTGTAAATGTAACTAACATGAAATTCAGCAAATTTTGGTGCATATCTGAGTTTCTAAACCTGCAAAGCTATGGAATAGTCTGAGATACAGTAATCCCACCATGGGAACCATGAGGTCCAGGTCAGTCTCCCGGGCCAATTCTAATGTCTGTATTCAATAATGAACGCCTCTTACCTTCTCCCATCTTCTTAAGTAGATCCTGTCATACAAAACCACATCAGCTCCATAATTACCCAACTATAATCCAATAAAAGCTAGACAATACCAATTTGCACAAAGTACAAATCCTTTTCCTACATAACCTCACTCTCACTTTTAGCTCAGAGACAAAAGATAATGTATCTAGCTCCATTCCTTTCACATGAATTCTATGAGCATCCAGTGACTTCAGACTTACGTGTCTCTGGAGTCTGGGGAGATGGAGTTGGAGGTTTGATGGTATCTTCGTCTGTCATCTCACCCCAGGCCTCCTGATCATCAACCTCAATATTGCTCTGCCCACATCCAAGAAAACCTGTGGCCTCCCTGACAGTCTTCATGGCCCTGAATACAGACCGAGCCCTCATCAGTGAGTCCAGCTCCTCATAGAAGGGGCAGGTTCTTGGTGGGCGGCTGCTCTTGGCTTTCCGGTAGCTTCGAAGGAGGTTTTTGAACCGGTAGCGGCACTGTTCCAGGGTCCGCAGGAAACCCAGTGCACACAGCCGTTCTGCGATGGCCCGATAAACCTGGCTGTTCTGGTGACAGGTGCGAAGCTTTTCAGAGAATGGGGACTCACTGAGAATTGCCAGGAAAGCCTTGGTCTCCTCGAAGCTCCAGTGCACACCTGCTGTCAGAAGTGGAAAGTTCAGAGGTGTGAGATTTAAGGAGATTTACCTATGTCATTAAGGACTGGGGTTACCTCCCCTTTTAAATATCTGGAACACAAGCCCCCCTCAGAAACTGGTCAGGTACTAAGGAACACAAACTTGCTTCTCAGAGATGTGCTGGGCAAGTCAGCCAGAGTGTCCCATCCCACCCCATCAAAGAGATAGTCTTGGGCTGGAGAGATGGCTTAGAGGTTAAGGCACTTGCCTGCAAAGC
>PVHP010038845.1:0-16647 GCA_004024765.1 Zapus hudsonius | reverse complement strand
AAAAAAATATGATATGTAGTCCTTTGTGTCTGGCTTCTTTCACTTAGAGTAATGTATTGAGGTTCGTGTGTGTGTGTGTGTGTGTGTGTGTGTGTGTGTGTGTGTGTGTGCGCTCATATACATGTTTGGTTCCATTACATTTTGGAATAGATATACCTAGTTGTGTCAAAGTATTCACTTGATGGATGTTGAACTGTAGCCAGTTTGGGGCTGCCATAAACAGTGTTGCCAAGAACATTCATCATCAGGTCTTTGTACAGACATGTTTCCACTTCTCCTGGATAAATTCCTAGGAATGGAACTGTTGAGAGGTATGGTGAATTAAGGCTGTGAGAACCGTGGACAACTCAATTCCACCAATAAGACATGGGATGTTGGTTGACATCCTAGCAAGAAATGAATCACCCCTGTCCTATCATATAGGTCCAAAATGAAACCTATAAGAAAGTGGTAAGATAAACAAGAGACCTACCACCACAGCAAGTCAGATAACCCACGTAAGGTCAATGGAGACAGACACCAACGATACCCAACACAATCCAAAACAGAAGTCCAAAGACTCTCAAGATCTCAAGAATAAAGCATACTTAAAACTCACTCACCATGACTCAGGGAACTGAGCAGAAGAGGGGGTGGAAAGAATGTAAGAGCCATGATGGGGGAAAATATTCAGAGTCACTGTTCCCCTCAACAACACACAAAGAAGAAAAAAATTGGCTACCTCTTATATATTTCATAACCCCTCCTACCCCATGGACTGATTCAGTAAGCCCACCGAGGAGGGCCCCCAGTGGGTTAGGAACAGGGAGGAGGGAAATGGGGGTACCATAACAAGATTTGCTCATACAATGTATCTAATTATTGACAATAAATATGCTTTAAAATATGTTATCAAGTTATTTCCCTTAGAAGCTGTACTCTGTTCTAAGTCAGGGTTCCAGTTGCTCCTCAACCTCTAAACACTTTTACTGTCTTTTATATGATATTCATCCTAGTGGGTATATAGTGGTACCTGACTGAATTTTGATATGCCTGTCCCTAATAGACAATGATGTTGAATATATATGTCTGTCAATGTATCTGTGTGAGTGTGTGTGTGTATTAAAATCTTTTGCCCATTTTGTATTGGGTGGTTTAATTTATTGTCAAGTTGCAAGATTTACTTATATGCTTAGGGTATAAAACCATTATCATATATTTGCAAATATTTTCTCTTGGGCTGTATTTCAACTTTTAAATTTATTTATTTTTATTTATTTATTATTTATTTGCAAAGAGAGAGAGAAATGGGTATATCAGGGCCTCCTGCCACTGTCAATGAACTCCGGGTGCATGTGCCACTTTGTGCATCTGGCATGGGTACTGGGGAGTTGAACCCAGGTGATCAGGCCTTGCAAGAAAGCGCCTTTAACCACTGAGCCATATCCCAGTCCCAGCTTGTCAATTTCTTTACCTAGCTCATCATAACACCCTACCATCATGAAGAACAGGTATGAAGAGCATGAAGTGCTCAGGGTGACATGTGGCACAGAGGCCTTCCTCACATGCAGCCACTACCACCATATTGTAAGGAAATTGAGAGAGAAGGTACACTGGACTTGGGGCTCACTCAGACAAGGACTGCTTTATTTAGCAACGAGTGGAGAGTGGACAGCCTTAAGTCATGTCCACCATGGAAAGCTTTAAGAGGTTATTTAAAGAACTTTTGGTGTGATATGGACTTTAAAGATAAAGTTTTTCCTAGGTATGGGACTCTTAGGGAACTGTCTATCAAGAGGTAACCATATAAATGTAGATTGGGCTGGCTGCAGAGCTCTTTTCAAAAGGGGCTTATCAGAGATAGGATCCTTCAGATATGTAAACCACTCTCCCAGGTGCTTTGAGGTGTTATCCTGGGTAAGATCCTGTATGTAAACATTTTCCCAAGCTCAGGGAGCCCCTTCACATATCACCATCCCTAGGCCTGGTGAAGGAAAGGGTCCGCGCTCACCATGTGGACTCACTGCCATCCAGGCAGGACTTTTGCAGGGCTCCTTCCACTGTCCACAGCACGAGCCCTAGTCCTTACACAGAAAGTTACAAGGACAGAGGGCAGATCCACAGTGGGAGCACCAAGAACGAACAGTCTCAAAGGCAACAGGTACTACCAGGGAAATATCATGGATGTCCTGGAAGAACAGCTAGTGGGAGCAAACAGAAGCACAGGGGACTGGGTACAGAGCATATTCTGGGAGGCCAGGGCAGGTTGACCACTTGACCCACACAGGGAGACCAGGTCCAGCCGTCAAGAGCATAGGAGAGGAGGCAGCAGGGTGGCAGTCCCAAGGCCAGGCCCAGCACTGCCAATTCTCTGGGTATTGTAAACAGTGACAGGAAAGCTTTGTGCACAGCTTACATAGAAAGACATGGAAGGCCCTTCCTTTCATGAGTGTCTCCAAGAACCCCCTCTGAATTCCACTGGCTCCCTGTGAACCTGAAGCTGGAACAAACACTGTCTCTTCATCCAATCACATAAGGAAAAAGTTTAATGTTGAGCCCAGGCCACAGGATCTGAGGAGTGGCTTCCATCCTATCATTCCCTGCTCCCCACAAGACGAGTCATCACCCACTACCTACTATTACGCCACTACAGAATTGCCTCTTCATCCTCTGACCTCTCAGCCCAATCTGCCCAGGGCTTTCCCAGCTACTGGTCCTGCTTCACTCTGGGTCAGGTTCCCTGCAATGGCACTGTTACTCTTGCTATATCTCTGGCCTCCATCCCTGCCCTTCTGGAGAAATGTTCCTCTCCTCTCTCTATCTGGCAAGCTCTGGCCATCAGGATCCTTCTGTCCCTGGCAGGGCAGGAGTGAGGCATCCTTAAAAACACAACAGCCTGTAAATATATATATATATATATATATATATAAAATGCCCACTAAACTGCCCTCTAAACACTTATGTTTATGCCCATGTATTAATGCTATTCTCACCTTTGGTGAGAGAAGCTTCTCTTGTCAGATGATGGTGACCACTAGGGCAACTCAAAAGTCATCATAGTGCTGAGAAGATGTAACAATGGAACATTCAGCACTGAGACGTCTCTATCACACCTTCCAAAGCTCCAGGTCCATTGTAGAAGAGGTGTGGAACAAATGAAAGAGCCAAAGGAAGGGTAGAACTGCTTACAATGAAATTTTCCAGATACAAAGTAGCCTTGATATTCATGACCCCACAGTGCCTGACACTACCTACACAAGACATCAAAACAGAAGAAAGACTAAGTGGAAAGAAGAAGGGATTCAGTGGAGGGAGGACTTTGGAGGGAATTATCATGGCTTATTGTCTATACTTAGAAAATTTTTCAATAAAACGTCTTTGTAACTCATTATGGACAATAAAAAATACTACAAAAAAAAGACACAACAGGGGCTGGAGAGATGGCTTAGCAGTTAAGACACTTGCCTGCAAAGCAGAAGGACCCAAGTGTGATTCCCCAGGACCCACATAAAGCCAGATACACAAGGTGGCACATGTGTCTGGAGTTTGTTTGCAGTGGCTAAAGGCCCTGGGGCACCCATTCTCTCTGTCTCTGTCTCTGTCTCTGTCTTTGTCTCTCTCTCTCTCTGCCTCTTTCTATTTCTTATATTTGCTCTCAAATAAATAAATAATAAGTAATTTTTTAAAAACACAAGAGCCTGTACAAAAGTCCAGCCCTTTGGACCAATACCTTTGCCAAGCCAGCACTACCCATCAGTCCACACCACCCATTCCCAAAGGCAGCCAGGACTTTTGAGCCTTGGCTGGTCACTCTTCCCCTGACTATCTGACCATGGGGGAGTTAATATCACTAACTTCATTCCAGACAGAGTGTGCATAGTTGTTTCCACATTTTCTTTCAATTAATTACGGCAATATCAATAGATCTTTAATTTTCTAATCAGTGAGTAATGGGAAGGAGTCTAGATGCCACATTACAATTCATTAGCTATGGAAGGAGTCTCGATGCCACATTACAATTCATTAGCTATAAGTGCTAAAGTGCAAGTTCCCACCCAAAGTCCCATGGGGACAAACTCCCAACCTCAGCCTCTGGGAGGCCTTTGCCAGCAAGAGCAAGAAGGCAAGGCTAGATGTGGTGGTACACACCTTTATTCCTAGTATTCGGGAGGCTGAGGTATGAGGATTGCTAAGTGCAAAGCCAGCCTGGGCAATAGAGTGAGTTCCAGGTCAGCCTGGCTAAAGTGAAACCCTGCTTCAAAAACAAACTAAAAAGCCCATGAGGACAGTGGCTAGCATATTTTCAGATACCCAAGAAAGCGTTCTGTCTGCAAATGCTCATGCTGGTTCCCTGGACAGCCCCACCAGTAAGATGTGATACACATTGTCACTGATCATCTGCTATATGACAGCCCTGTACTAGGTCCTGGCAGAGTATTATGGAAACTACACCTGCTTAGTGCAAGCTGGGGTTGCTAAACCATAAGCTGAGCCTTTTGAAGGCCAAGGTGGGTTAACCAAATCCAGAAGAGGGTCATGAGATCCAGGTGGAAAAGTCAATACATAAGAATTTCTCTTTGTCTTTGGACCATGGAGCACTTGGCACAACAGGGCCCATAAAATAACTACAACTGACAACAATTACTTGACTATTTCAAAGTAGCTGGTAGAGAAGATACTGAATGTTTTCAGCAAAAAGAGATGACAAGTCTTTGAAGTAATGAAAGTCAGTTATCCTGACCTGATCAGTACATATTGCCTACCTCTCTTGAAATGCTATGCTGTACCCATTATTAGGGATTAGATATAAAATGTCCTCCAAAGGCCCATGTATTAGGGCTTGGTTGCCAGCTGATGGGCTTTTGGGGAAAGATGGGATCATGAGGCTTTAACTTCATGAATGGACGAGTCCATTCATGGATTCATAATGTGGGAGGTAATGGGAATATTAGGAGGAGGTGAGGCCTGGTTGGAGGAAGCAGGCCACAAGAGAGTATACCTGGAAGGACATAGCTTATCCTCTGCCCCTTCACCACAAGGTGAGTAGCCATGGCCATATGCTCCCATCACAGAACCAAAAGCAGAGGAAATGAGCATGGACTGAAATGATGAACTAGAATAAGCAATTCTCCCTCAGTCATTTTCCTCAGGTACTTGTCACAGTGGGAAAGTAGACTAAAACACTCATGAGCATACATAATTACTACATGCCAATTAAAAATAAAGATATGTTAATAAATAATGCCTTTCTATGAACAAAAAAAAAAGGCCTCTGTTGCCAGATGTGGTGGCACATGCCTTTAATCCCAGCATTTGAGAGGCTGAGGTAGGAGAATAACCAGGAGTTCAAGGCCAGCCTGAGTTCGACGTTACTCTGGACTAGAGTGAGACCCTGCTTCAAAACAAAACAAAAAGAACTCATATAATGCTGAGACAGGGAGTATACCTCCCATCCTAGCTCTGGTTGCTGAGGACCTGGAGAGTCAGGCTAAGAAGCTGCCACTTTGCACTGGCAGAAGATCCAGGAAGTAACAAAAGCCTATAGTGACAGCTACCCACTAGTGGAAAGATGACCTGAGGAAAGCCTCACCTGGACCAGCCCTGCCCAGTAGGCCCATCTAGATAAGGCAGTTAACAGAGAACAGCAACCTGGTCAGGAGACAAGGGGGCAATGTAAGTGGCTATGGAGTTTGAATGTATGTCCCCCATAGACTCAGGTGTTTTAGTAAAGCTTTTAACTTGGATCTCCAGCCATCTGGCTAGAGGGGGGGGGCAGATCTGAATTCCAGCCAAAAAGTATGCAGAACAGTCTAAACTCTACCTGGGTCCCTGCTCCTTGTTGCCATACCAATTTATGTTTCCTTACTTTTGGCATTAGCTGGCTGGTGATGGTTTTTCTCTGCTTGGATGTATGGAAGCAGCTTCTTCCAACACTGGTGGAATTTGCCCTTGGATCTGTGTATTAGTCAGGGTTCTCTAGAGGAAACAGAGTTGACAGAATGGATTGTAGTAAAAGGGAATTTATTGGGGTTGCTTACGACAGTCCAACAATAGCAGTCTGCAGGCCCACAGGTGAAGAAACCAGTAGCTGTTCAGTCCATGTGGCTGGAGGCCTCAGCAGTCCCAACCCAGCCCAGAAGGCCTGATGGCTCCCTTGGGAGTGGCTGCTCTTCAAGTCCATGATGTGAGGCCCAGGAAACTGGGTTCCGATGTCCAGGAGGGGTAGGAGAACAGGATACAAGTACAAGTCATGAACAAGCACAAGCAGCCAACAAGCAGGGAGGCCAGGAGAGAATTTCTTCCCCTTTATATAGCTTAGGGTGGGGTCTTGCAACCCTTCCTCAGACTTAATGGCTTCCCGAGTCTCTGGAATTTCCTTCCTGCACTGCCCACACAGGAAAGGATGTTTAGTTCTAGCTTCTTTGAACTTCTTTACATCCTGCCCCCTACTGAGAGACTGCCTTCCTGTAAACATCCTCAGAGACCTACCCAAGGTAATTAAAAAGATCAAGTTGACAACAAAACCTAACCATCACAAATCCACCCCTTGTCAACTTGACATCAAACCATATATCCTTATATCATACCTAAATTCCAAATGAAGACAATAACAAGATCATAATTCCGCCTAACATGATATAAACTATCTCACATATAACTGGAAAGGCATAATCTCCTCCCAACACAAGGCAAGGCCCCTTAACTTAGAGTTCTGTAAACATTTCCAACTTCAATGAGGCATACAAAGAAAGACTAGGCCAATGCAAACTAATATAAATTCAACAATGATTAATGATATAATCTTAATTAATATTAATTACATAATAGAGGAAAAACAACTATATTGGTATACATATGGGCAAACAGTCTTAGCAAGTAATACAAAACAAAACAAAGCAAAACACTCATGGCAATTACAGCCCTCGTCTTTGTAACTGGTCACGTGGCCTTAGTTGGTATTTGTAACTACCTTCTTCTACTACCCATTCTGTATTTCCTCCACCTTCAGCAAGCACTTCAGCAGGTCTTGGTTCTTTACCTGGAGGGGTGACCCATACTTTCATTCCTGATGGATCTGGGCCATGTTTCACACTGCCTTGATTGGGGTATTGTAGTTTCCCACTGACTTTGATAACAGGGCATGGTAACACCAAGAGGTGCCCAATAGATTCTCCTGCACTCCAAACATATTCTTCCTTGCTTCCATTGTGGAGGAGCAGTCCAATTTCTCCTTGGTAGTCTAGATCAATCATTCCTGCTAGCATTGTAACTCCTTTCTTGGCCTGTTGACTGGAGGGCATCAGAAGCCCAAAGTGGGCAGGGGGTAGTCTTAGCTTCCAGTTCAATGGAATGTTCTCTGTGCCTCCTGGCAAAAGCACTCCCCCTTCTGGAGCCAAGACTTCTAGGCCAGCGGAGTGCAAGGTTGTGGGAACAGGAAGAAAAAATTTGGCTAATGGGTCACTTGGGGTGCTGGTAACTGGTACCATTCCGATTGGTAGGAGAGCAGGATGCAACTGCAAGACACGAACAAGCACCAGCAGCCAATAAGCAGGGAGGACAGGAGAGAATTTCTTCCCCTTTTATATAGCCTTAGGGTGGCGTCTTGCAACCCTATCCCAGACTTAATGGCTTCCTGAGTCTCTGGAATTTCCTTCCTGCACTGCCCACACAGGAAAGGATATTTAGTTCTAGCTTCTTTCAGCTTCTTTACATCCTGCCCCCTACTGAGAGGCTGCCTTCCTGTAAACATCCTCAGAGACCTACCCAAGATAATTAAAAATATCAAGTTGACAACAAAACCTAATGATCACAATCTGTAAACTTGAAATAAATCCCTTCCTCTTCTAAATTGTGCCTTTATTGTAAAGCATCCATTTTATAAAAATGACTCCATTTCATAAAACAGCCCATATATGAAAGAACCTCTCCGGGCTCACTCCCCCTCCCCTTCTGTGGGAGGTCCCAAGTCATAAACTGAACAAACACTCCATAAAAGGTAAAATATGACTGTTCCTAGAATATGAAATGCAAATACCAGGCTCCAACTGGATAACCAATCAAAATTGTAGAGATCAGGACAAAAGAACCAATGGAAATATAAAACGTCCTGTGGTCTGAGCTGTATTATAATTTTGTGGTTCTTGCCTATATATACCCGGAGCTTTTGTTCCTAGGGGCTCTCTGGCACTCATCGGTCCGGGAGCCCGTCTGCGCAGCCAAAGGATAAAAAAAATCCTCTTGCGTTTGCATCTGCTGGTGTGGTTGAGTCCTGGGGTACGATCTCCCAAGAAAGACCTTGGGGGTCTTTCATTTTGGGGGCGTGTCTGGGATTTGAGCGACCCCCGACTCAAATATACTTCACCATCGGGAGGTAAGTCCGGCCAGCATTTTGTTCTTCCTGTCTGTACTGTACGGCTCTGAAACTGAGTCTAGAGAGGGGTTGACCGACCCAATAACTCTCTGACTCCTCATCCTGGAGGACGCTCCATGGGCTTTCTGGAGGGGGGAGGACGATAGGGTAGTCCTCCTCCCCGGAGACTTAGGGATTCCTCCCACGTCTCCTTCTGTCTATTTGGTTTCTGTTTTAAGCCGATCGTATGCCGCACAGCTTCTGGCCCTACTCGTTTGTCTGTGTCTCTATGTCTGTGTGTTTTATTTTGTGTTAATTGCGCCTGTGATGGGTCAGTCACATAGCACCCCCTTGAGGCTAACTACAGATCATTGGAAAGAAGCATTAAAGAGGGCTCATAATTTATCAGTGGAGATCAAAAGAAAGAAGTGGATTACTCTCTGCACCGCTGAATGGCCCTCTTTTAATGTGGGGTGGCCAAAGGAAGGTACTTTTAACAAATCTGTTATTTTACAGGTCAAAGACAAGATCTTCCTCCCAGGACCACTGGCACACCCAGATCAAGTGCCATACATCATCACCTGGGAAGATTTAGTCACTAATCCGCCTGCTTGGCTGGCTCCCTTCATCTACCCCGACCCCTCCCCCTCTATCCCTGCTCCACCTGAACTCCCTCCTGCTCCCCTCACCCCTGATCCCCTCACTCCTGCTCCAACTCCTACGACTACCTCTTCCCTCTACCACCAATTTGGCACAGGTAAGATCAATCACCCAAGGGTTAGACGAGAGTCCGGCAGCATTCCTAGAAAGGCTAAAAGAAGGCTACAGGATGTATACCCCCTTTGACCCTGAATCGCCTGAGAATCGGGGGAATATTTCTATGGCCTTTCATGTATCAGTCCACGCCAGACATAAAGGCAAAGTTACAGAGGATGGAGGGATTACAAGATTACACCCTCCAGGATTTGATGAGAGAAGCAGAAAAGGTATTTAATAAAAGAGAGACTCTAGAAGAAAGAGAAGAAAGACTTAGAAAGTTGCAGGAGGATAGAGAGAATGAGAGAGATAAGTGGAGAAATAAAGAGTTAACTAGGATACTGGCCACTGTAGTGCAGGTAAACCAGAGCGTTTGCATCTGCTGGTGTGGTTGTTTGAGTCCTGGGGTACGCTCTCCCGAGAAAGACCTTGGGGGTCTTTCAATTGGATGTTCATCCCAGCAACAGGAAGCTATCTACAACAGTGGCCAACCCAGATTCCCTATCTGTCAATCTATAGGTCTTGGCACCAGCAGCCCCAGGCTACCCCTCCTTAGATCCTCCCAGTAATCAGAGCTCAAGTACCAGATATCAATCTAGGTGCTTCCCACTAAACTCATCTTCTCCTCTCAGAACAATGGCATCCAGTCCACAGGTGAGGACACTCGGCAACAGAAAGGCCCACTTAGTACTAAATAGCAGCACAGGAATCTGACCCTGACCACAGATGGACACCACCTCTCTACACCAGCCTCACACACTCCTCCCTTGGAAGGCACAGACAGGCCCTAGCTCAAGTTCCCTTTGCCTCAACTCCTCATCCTCATCACTAGGGTTGTAATAACACTCCCTCACTCCCTTCACAGAGGTGGGGGGGGGGTAAAGACATAGGACCCTAGGCTAGTGTCCAGCACATAGTACAAGAAACCTCAGTTTGTCATGCTGTTGTGGCTCCTATCATGGTGGTATCAGAGAACCTAGAACAGGCAGAGGCACCATCAGGGACAGGCACCAACTCAAAGAAAATGGAAAAGCATCCCCAATATGCAATGCCAGTGCCCCAGTCCTGATAGGTCTCCACTAGAGGAGGCTGGGTGAGGTCACAAATGCTCAGGAAGAAACTCTGGACACTCAGTCCTACTTTATCTGGGCCTGGGGAGCCCACATCTGCCAGGATGCCCACTTTCCCCATTCACATTCATCCACCCACCCCCAAGCTACTTAGCCATGCATCATGTGTGCCAGGTGCTGACAAGCATTCAGCCTCTGCCACCACTCTGTGAGCTCATCCAGCTAACAGATGAGGAAATTGGGGCTCAAAGAGGTAACATGACAAAAATAACAGCTAACAGAGCTAGTGCTGGTGAGCAGTTGCTCTAGGCCTGAGGAAAGAACAGCAACTACTTCACCTCTGAGCTGGAGACCCCTGCTTGCCAGCTCACAGGAGAGGAAACTGATGAGGCTTACAGATCAAAGTGCCAACACTGCTTACTACCAGACAAGGGATTCACACCTGCCAGTCTGATTTTGATCTGTCTACCACAGCTCTCAGCCCAAGGGACAGTACTAGGGCTGAGGGTGGATATCCTGCCCTTCAGGGTGTTTAATCCCTCAAAACTCAGTTCTCTTTCTACACATGTGTATACACATATGCTCATGTGTAGACACCTGTACATGAGTACAGTATGCACATAGACATGTCTGTTCATTACCCATTCACGTGCATGTGCCCATATTCATATGTACATATGTGTGCATGAGTGTATGGGCACATTAGTGCAAGAGTCTGATCTCTATTTCCCAACTCTGTGGGGGTTGATGGCAGGTCCTGGACAAGTAATTCCCACTTCCTCTCAACAATCCCCCAAGACAGCAACAATGGCACAACCTTGCTTAGTGAAATCAAATTGGTGGCAGTGGTTACATAGAAGAAGCAGAGCTGGAACCTGGTGGATATCCAAGTCTATCCAGGGTTCAGCAGAGCCAGTCTCCCAGGCCCCCTCAGAGGCCTAGGTGGGTGCCTATAGAGGAACTCTTCTCTTTTAAAAGACATGGTGATCCAATGCTCTAGCCCTGATTTCTCTGGCTGCTACAGATTAAATCAAGGATAATGTTCCTATCTAGGAACCGGATTGGATGCAGTTTAAAGCCTGCTCAGACATCACACCATTATGCTAAGCAGCACACCAACAAGGGGGCTGTGCCTACTCCTTAATCACCCCAACAGCAGTACAGCCAGCCCAGCCACCACCCCCTCTGGCAGGAACAGCAGGCACAGTGAAGCCCAAGTCCCCTCCACCCACTTCTAGAAAGGCAGATGGACAAACCAGGAGAGCCATGGCTTCCTCCCTGACCCCATAAGCCAAAGAGGCAGTCGTAGTGAGACACTGCTTCAAGACATCGTTTCCTAGAGCCAGAACTGTGCTAGTACTCAAATACCCTCCAAGATGTAAATTATGTGGGTTGAACTAATGAGCTATATATGTATCTTTCATCCCCTAATTAACTGTGGTTTAATGAATTTCTCAGAGAACTGCTGCCAGAATAGTCTTGCAGCCCAAAAGATTTTTCCCCTCCATTGCAGGTAAATATTTAAAGACCCCAAATTAAAGGGAGTAGAGGGCCCAAAATTGGAAACTTGATGCTACCCCAGCATAATTAGACCCCTGTCGCATTGATTCAATGTTTTCATTTTATCCTTTCTCCTCCCCAACAGATAGCAAGGGACCCTGGGTACTAGGGACCTGATCGGGCACTGAGCCTAGAGCTCCCTGCAGGCCTGACAGGCAGGTGTCCAGCTCCTTCTAACTGGCAGCTTCTGTCTTAGGCACAACCCAGGAGGAGCAAACAAGAGACATTACCCACCTGCTGGTCCCAAATTGGCATAGAAAGCCCATAGGACAAGGAGCCCAAGATACATTGCCAGGGTGCTGGGAAAATCAGGAGTCCATTTAGGGCTCATACATGTCCCAGAATCCACCCTGCCCAAGGAAGTGAATTAAGGGATATCTTCCTCTCAGATGGTCATCTCTATCAAAGCTTATTGTTATTATCACAACTCCTATTGTCATTAATTTTATTCTCTTGTCCTTAATTAACCTATATTCAATGCTTAAGATACCCCTCTCTTTAAGGTCTCAACCCAAATGATCCATGCCTAACAGTGGTGTCCCAGGTGAGGAGTGGTCATCTCCCATGGCCTTTGAAACCACATAGGTAAGCAGCACCATATTATCTGCCTGAATGTTATTCCTTCCCCATTCCTATGAGAGTCTGGGAAAGGTCCCTGTCTCACAAACACGATGATCAGATGCCAGCAGAAGTTCAGCAGTGTTAAGCAAGGTAGCCCAGGAAGGGCAGGAGAACTGATGAGCCAGTTAGGGTCCCCTAACCTCAGCATTGCAGCCTTCCTGAGGCAAGTCTCAGCATCCTCACACACTAAACAAGGCTTTAAAATGTACACTGAAGAAGTAATAGACCAGAAGCACAGTACTGGCCGAGACAAGTACCAATGTGCAAGGGGCAGAGACAAGTGAGGTCAGGGAGTACAATGGGTTCCCAAATCTGCCCTCTCCAAGGAAACACAGGGCAGAAAGAACAATTCCTCTAGGGATCAGGGGCTGCACTATCCCAGGACCTCTCTAGCCAGGGCTTAAGACCAGTGTAGAGGGTGCCATTTGCCATCACCCTCTGACCAAAATCCCACAAGTAAAACCAAAGGCCCCTGAGAAGCCACCTTCCAGCTGTGCTTCCTGAGAACCTGGCATGACACAGTACAGATTGTGTGTCTAGTGCCTTAGACATAACCAGCCAAAGGAAGACAAGAAAAGGGAGCACTGGACAACTTCAGCTGGCTCTCCTCAGGGGAGTGTTGGAATAAGTAGCCAAGGGGAGCCTAGCATGGACTATGCCTTGCGAAACCTCGTGAGGCCACAAGTCAGGAGAGAGGGGATGATCTAGAACTGGCCCCTGGAGAAGGGAGCCTAGCATGGACTATGTGCCCTGCGAGACATCAGGAGGCCACAAGTCAAGAGAGAGGGTCTTTCCAGCCACATGGGGCCACTAAGCCATCTCCTCTACCAGCATCTACCTCTGCTGTCAATCTGGTACCTCCTTAAATCCCCCACACAGCTCCTGCTTTTCCCCTTCCTCATTCCCCTACTTCTCAGGACCCCACCCCACCTCTAAACCCCTACATAAGAACATTTCCTTCTCTTTCTGATAGCCTGATGATCAAAGTAAATGACATGGCCTGAACTCTTAATTTAGTCCTATTGTTGCTATAGTAACCTCTCCAAAGTCACATCACACACAAGGCCTTCTCTATCCTCCTCTCCATGCCAGCCCACACCACCTTCAGTAGCAATCACTGTGCCCTCTGCACAGTCACCTACAACTGAAGATGGACCTCATCTGCTTTTAGGTCACTGTGCCTGAAACACTACAGGTGTCAATAAATATAAGATGGATCAATGAATAGACAGACTAGATGGTCAGATGAATGCACACAACTAGAGCAATAGGTGGGTGAATAGATGGATAAACGCTCAATCTATTCACCTAAGGCAACAAACCTGTAAAATCAGAAGTTTGTCTATGCACTATCTCCAAGGACAGTAGGCAAAGGGAAAAGAGTGTCCTGGGGCTCTTAATAAAGGATCATCATGGCCTTAGGAGTCTTTCAAAAGTGGAGCCTCCCCTATAAATATCTCTTGGAAGTGCCAAGATGAGGGAGACAAAAGTCAGAGTCTGAGACTGAGATAGAGAAGTGATTAAGGGGTGTGGGAACAACTGGAAGTAGGAAGAGGGGAGCCTAGCACACATTGTGCCCCATGAGACCTCAGAGAGGCCCTGAGTCAAGAGAGAGGGGATGAGCTAGAACTGGCCCCTGGAGAAGCAAAGTATGCAAAAAGCCTAGGCCAGGCAGTGAAAAGACCAACTTAAGCCAAATATCAGGCCCTTTGTACACCAAGCATGAGTTCATCCATTGATGTCCAAGCCATCTAGGTAGGCCTGGAATGTGGTGCTGATAACCAAACCCCTCCACACCCTCCAAAGATTGGAAATCAACAAATGCCACCCTAGAGGCCCCAGAGATTGAGAGCATTATCTAAGAGCATATGTTAGGTCAGCCTGAGCTGCACAGAGAAGAGAGTAAAAAGAAGGAGATACCTCCTAGACAGTCATGGAGCCCCAAAGGCCTGGTTTCAATGTGAACCCCATTTCTAGAGTCTGAGAAATGAATCTTTGGGCCCAGGAATCTAACAGAAGGGGCTGGCTATTCCTAGAATGAAAAGAATACCTGTCCTTTTTTATTAAACTCCTTCCACAAGCCATATCTGCACAGCAAACAACTGTTGCCTACAGTGTCTTCAAAGAGCAAAGGCACATCTATCTGATGGCAGAGCGTTTGCCAGCAGCAAGTCACCTTGGCACCTTCACTCTAACACTTCAGCCTGGCTCCATAGGCAGGAACACTGAGCCTCACACCACCACCACCCCCCCAAAAAAAGTGGACCTATTTCAACAGATCTGCAGAGTCATATTATGTGAGAAAGGCAGAGGGACACTGCTTGCAGGAGTGAAAACAACAATATTAACATAAGTCAACACAAAATAACCCTGGGCTTTGGGAGCAAGAGTTTGGGAAAGCTCTTCTTCCCATGCTGGCTAGTAAACTGAGCTAAACCCCAGCTTCTCCTGGCTGCCACTTCCTGCTTGTACCATGCTAGTGACAATCCTCACCTTCCAGTTGTAATCAGGATTGAAGAAGCAGGACCAACTCTCAACCCCCTAACTATCCCAAGCACAAGAAATTGGGCCTCACTTGCCCTCAGTTTCATAAAGAGAAGGGCTAGCATCTAGTAACTGACCCCTTGCAGCAATAGTCAAGGCCATAAGCGAGTCTGCTGAAGCCTTCACTTAATCTACAAGGTAGTTCAAATGGGTTCCAGGGAAGGCCTGCCCCTCCTGTCTGCCTGGAAAGCCATGATCAGTTTGATGGTGAGAGTCTCTATTCCTTAGAAGGTAGGGGCTGAGAGACCCTGGACCAGAGACTTGAAGGTTGACAAAGACTCAGCATTTAGCAGTCCACAAGCCAGCCAGCCCCAATCACTTCCTTTGTCATCCCTGATCTCAACTCACCTCCATTTCCCCACCTCCTGCCCCATGGGGAGAGATCTAGGCAAAGAGAAAGGATCACAAGCAGAGGAGCTGGTGAGCATGTGCTGCATCTTTGGACTCCAGTGGGGACATTCAGCAGGTTGATCCGAGAAACATTTTAAAATTGCATGCATTTTTATGCAATATGACAAAATCATGCATAGCCTTGTGGTGTGGCCATTCTCCCCACCCAAGACTCAGAGCCCTCCCTCCTGCCAGGCAATGGTCCCTCAAGCCATGTAGATCCTATTCCTGCACCATCCTAGGTTGACAGACTGCTGATTGGCTGCCATCAGGCCTGGGTCCTGGCAGAGAACCCACTAGATCCACTGCCAGAAAGACAAGTACGGGAGTTCCTCCCCCAAAACTTCTGACACTTTGGAATTTGTCTGCCAACTGCCGACAGGTGTCACAGGGTGTCACTGCTGGCCAGAACAAAACAGGCCCTCCACAGCCTGGTCACTCAAGTACATCCCCAGGGCCAGTGAGCATGGACACCTTCAACACATGAGCAGTAAGATGTGTGAGGCTAAAAATGCTTCAGCCTAGCCCAGAGTAGCTCGGGGCTGGGCACCTGGGCCAAGGCCATGCAGATATATTATCTATGAACATAAACTTCCCTGGAAAACATCCTGACCAGTGCTCATGTGGTGCCTTGAACAAAGTGAATACAGCATCACCTGCTTCGTTCATGTCATCCCTGATACCTTGAAGGCAATTGGTGACTGTCCCATTACATATATGAGAAAACTGAAGCTCTGACCATAACTGAAGTCACTGCAGTACTAAGTGACAGAGCTAAGTCTGAAACCCAGCTCTAGCTGACTCCAGAGCCTACGAGGGCTCCTCCTACCCCAGTGGCCTCTGAAGCACCCATGGGTTCCCTGGGAGGAAGGGTGAAGCCAGAGCTTGAGAGGGATTAGGAGAAAGACCCTCCCACAGGTAGATAGGAATGTGGCCTCAGACAGATGACCTCATGATAATGCGATATTCCCAGGCCAAGGTTTGCCACTCCCCCCCCCCAGAAAATCCTTAAAGGTCCGTGCCCCCGGGGCTTTGGCCTTCTCCTTCTCCTTCTCCTTCTCCTTCTCCTTCTCCTTCTCCGTCTTCTTCTTTTGTCTGGACGGCGGGCGGGAGGTGCTCAAAACCGGGCTGGTGAGTGTACCCCTCCCCCCTCCCTAATCTTGGTAATGAGATCAGGGAGGGGGGGGGAAGGGAGAATTTCTTCAACATGGGTGCTACTCCTTTTCTTAACTTTTGGTGAATTTATGCTCCTTTCTGTATGTTTATGATTTGTTGGGTGATTTTATGCACTTCCCTGTAAACTCACAGACCACGCGGCGGCTGGTCGACCCTTACATCCCAATTTCCTTTTCCCAATTAATCAAGTTCAGAATAAAT